>PITA01007443.1:0-91419 GCA_004023965.1 Spilogale gracilis | reverse complement strand
TTTTTTTTTTTTTAAAGATTTTATTTATTTGACAGAGAGAAACACAGCCAGAGAGGGAACACAAGCAGGGGGAGGGAGAGAGGGAGAAGCAGGCTTCCTGCCGAGCAGGGAGCCCGATGTGGGACTCGATCCCGGGTCTCCAGGATCATGCCCTGAGCCGAAGGCAGTCGCTCAACCAACTGAGCCACCCAGGCGTCCCTGGGCCTCAGTTTTCTTAACTGTAAAATAGAAACTGTAACTACCTCATTGGGTTATGGTGAGGATTTCTTTTCTTTTCTTTTAATTTTATTTTTGTAAGTGAGCTCTATGTCACCGTGGGGCTTGAACTCACGACCCCAAGATCAAGAGCCACACGCTCTATGGACTGAGCCAGCCAGGCAGCCCGGTGGCGAGGATTCAGAGTGAAGCCATGGAGAGCGGCAAGAGCGTGAAGGAAGTGCCCCATTCAAGTTGGCTGCAGTGTCACCACACAAACAACACTAGCTTTATGGACACGTCTCCTCTGCTGAGGTGCCTCAGGGACAGGGGTCAGGAAAGACAGGTCAGGGGGAGTGAGGAAAGGGAATGCAGCAGGGGCCCCTAAGACAGCAGGCCCAAGTGCAGTGCACACAGGGTCAGCATTTGAGAAGGGAAGGGGCCCATGGGGCTGCTGATCTCTCTCCTGGGCTCTGCAGAGTCATGTTACCCCTTGGGTTTCACCAGCCTCCTGGGTTCCAGCTCATGCCTGCCCCTGACCTTGTCCCCAGACACCAACAGGCCTAATCCTCCAGCACTATGCTTGGCCTCCCCATGCTTGGCGAGTCTGCCTGTCCCACTCGCCCCTGTTTTGTGGACCTTCTGCAAAACTCCGGTTGCTGTCTCATAAACAGCACAGCTCTGTGTGTGTGGGATGGTGGTGACAGATGCTAAGGTTTGGGGCCTAGGGTTTGGCATGGGGAGACCTGGGACAGGGAGGGAGAGAGCCGGGAGTCACCGCAGGTAGCCTCTCCTGAGCCCAGGGATGGGCTCCAGGCCTCCTTTGTCCATCAAAGGGGCCTTGGGAGTCCATTACCTTCAAGGCGAGTGTTGGGCTGAACGATGAGCTTCCGAGATTCCTTGCGGAGCAGGACTGTGTCCCTGAGGGTGAGGAAACACTCAGGGGATGCATCAGTGACCGCCGCGTACCCCTCATACAGGGCTCGGCCTCCGGCCACATCTCCTGTGGACTTCAACACCTGTGGGAAGGCAAGAGGAATTAGTGCCTATGATGGGCAACCCTTCCCTCTTGCTCCCCCCGCATCTGTGAGGTTTTGCCAGGGGTCCCAGCCGGCTGGGCCCACCCCGGATGGTATCTGGTCCTCGCCATAATTACTGTGCCGAATACAAGAAATGTACGTTGAGGGCTTAGCTCATAGTAAGTGCTAGTAAAGTGAGGCTAATGTTTCTCATTTGGTTGTCTCACTTGAACTGTAAACAGAGAAAGCATTACTATCATACTTTTAAACATTTCACACGTACAAAATATAGAGTATATATATTATTAGGTTATAACATGTAGGTTATAAAGAATATAATACATAGGTTATAAAAAAAACATATAACTAGCACCCAGCTTAAGAGCTAGTTCCCTCCTTTTTTAATTAAGTAGGCTCCATGCCCAATGTGGGGCTTGAACTCACAACCCTGACATCAAGAGTCACATGCCTGGGGTGCCTGGGTGGCTCAATCAGTTGAGCCTCTGCCTTCGGCTCAGGTCATGATCCCAGAATCCCAAGATCAAACCCCGCATCCGGCTCCAGCTCTGCGGGGAGTCTGCTTCTCCCTCTGCCCCTCATCCTCCTCTCTCTCTCAAATAAATACAATCTTTTTAAAAAAAGATTTTATTTATTTGACAGAGAGATCACAAACAGGCAGAGAGGCAGGCAGAGAGAGGGAGAAGCAGGCTCCCCACCGAGCAGAGAGCCCGATGTGGGACTCGATCCCAGGACCCGAGATCATGACCGGAGCCCAAGGCAGACACTCCAATAAATAAAATCTTTAAAGAAGAGTTGCATGCCCTACTGAGCCAGCCACGCGCCCCAAGTAAACTCCTCTCTTGACTGCATCCGGGGGCTTCCTGTTGGAGGAAATAAACAGTCCTCGGTTCTATGCTTATCATTCCCTTGTGCTCCCTGATTTCTGCTCTGGACCATGTTATTTTAACTTGTGCTTGGGTCCCGTGATTTGCTTCCTCTGCTCACGTTACGCGTGAGATCTGTCCACGTTAGGGCACACGGCCGTAGTCCACCCTTCTCACACTGTCCGCATACTTATGAACACCCCACAGGTGAACCTCTTCCCAGGATGGGGGCAGCTTGTGCTGTCGGCCACTCAGCACCGCTGTGGACACCCCGGGCGCCTCCTGATGGGTAGAAGGAACAGATGCAGGTTTCTCCAGGAGAAGCCCTGGTCTAGGGGTCAGGTGACTGCTTCCCCTTAGACGAGCCCCAGGAGCCCACGTTGCTCTCCCCAGTTGTTGCACAAGCTGATGCTCCCGGAGGCAGTGACCGGCGGTCCTCACTGCTGTGGAAGCCAGGCTGGTGTTGGCCGTTTCCCATTTTTGCCAAGCCGGTCGGTATAAGGCTCATGCGATTTAAGCTGTGCTTTCCTGATTGCTCAAGAGGTTGAACATCTTCCCAGAAGTTGATGCGTTTTTCATTTTCCTCTTTGGTTCATGAGTTTTGTTTATTTTTCTGCAGGGTTCTCTTTTCTTCCTCACCTTTTTTTTTTTTTTTAAGGTTCTTTATCTATTTAAATACTAACCTTTTGTTTACACATTATGTGGTAAATACCCTAGCCTCGTTTAAGACTTGTTTTCTCACATTCTTTATGGTAGCTTTTGATGACTAAAAGCTACTATTATTTGTATTTTTAATTTTATTTATACATTTGTTTATTTTTAAAAGACTTTATTTTGAAGTAATCTCTACATCCAATGTGGGGCTCGAACTTACAACCCTGAGATCAAGGGTCATATGCTCTACCGACTGAGCCAGCTAGGCAGCCCCCAAAAAGCCATTTTTGATGTAGTTAAAGGGACTGATCTTTTCCTTGATGGCTAGTGGTTCTTGTGCTTAGAGAAATTTTCTTTCACTCTGAGGTCAGGAAGATATTCTTCTCTGTTAAAAATTTTGCCTTGGGGCGCCTGGGTGGCTCAGTTGGTTAAGCGACTGGTTCGGCTCAGGTCATGATCCCGGAGACCCAGGATCGAGCCCCACATCGGGCTCCCTGCTCGGCGGGAAGCCTGCTTCTCCCTCTCTCACTCCCCCTGCTTGTACTCCCTCTCTGGCTGTGTTTCTCTCTGTCAAATAAATAAAATCTTAAAAAAAAAAAATTTAAAATTTTGCCTTTTCTATGTAAACTGTTTAGCTCCTGGGATTGACTTCGTGTATGATAGAAGGTAGAAATTCAGTCCGTCTCTCCATGAGGATAACCTGTTTTCTGAGCATGACATATTAAATGGTCCCTCCCTTCTCCAATGCTCGATTGTGTCCCTTCTGTCGTACACCAGTCAGTGCTGCTTCTGGGTTCTGTTCCACTGGAAAATTTGTCTATTCCTGCCCCAGGGCCACACCGAACCTAATTATCTTAGAATAAATTTTGGCACTTGGTAGGACGAGTCCCCCAACCTGTTTTGCATCAGGAGTGTCTTCGTTCCTATTAGTGATCCTTTATGCTTCTGTCTAAATTTTACATCAGCTTGTCGAGTTCTGGAAAAACCCTCCTGGGACTTGTTTTTTTTGTTTGTTTGTTTTTGTTTAAGATTTTATTTATTTATTTGAGAGAGAGAGTAGAGTGAGTGAGAGAGCTCTCGATCGGGGTAGGGGCCAAGGGAGAGGGAGAAGCAGGGGGAGCCCCATGTGGAGCTCAGGGTGGCTCGATCCCGGGACCCTGAGATCATGACCTGAGCCAAAGGCAGATGCCTAACAACTAAGCCACCCAGGTGCCCCTTTTTTCTGATTTTAAAGGGAATGTTCTAGTGTTTGAACAGATAACAGTTACTGTATTTTCATTTTCTGGGACATTCTTTAACGGTTAAGAAAATTCTTATTGGGACACCTAGGTGACTCAAGTCAGCTGAGCCTCCAATTCTTGGTTTTTGCTCAGGTCATGGGGTCATGGAATTGAGCCCCAAGGCTTCCTACACAGTGGGGATTTCTGCTTCTCTCCTTTTCCCCCTCCCACTTTACTTTTTTCTTTTCTTCGAAGATTTATTTATTTCATTTTATTTTTTAATTTGTGTTTACCTAATGCCTTCTCCCACCTTCTCGCACTCCTTTTTCTTCAGGGCTTCAGTTTATACACCTTAGACCTTTTCACACTGGTCCCCACGACTCTTCACCTCTCTTAAATTTTCTATCTTGGTCTCGATGCTACGTGCTGTATGCTTTCTTTTTTCTTTAGCTGGAACTCAAACCTGTTTAACCTATTTTTAGTTTCAGTGGTGTTCCAGTTTATTTCTGGGAGTTCCATTTGGTTCTTTTCCAAATATCTGACATTTTATGGGTCTGATCTTTACTTAGGCCGCTTTGCCACTTTTGGACTCCTACTAGAGCTCCCTCTAGTTAAGCCTCCCCGCTCAGACCCAGGGTTACAAGTGTTCTCTGGAGGGTTGCGGGGGGACCTCCAGAGGAACAGTTAAAGAGAACATCTTGTTTTTCTCTCTTCCCAAGAATACTGAGCACACAGAACGTAGCGGAGACATATTCATGAAACCAACATGTCAGATCCCACCAGCTTAAACCAGAGAGCTGATAATCTCCATGCAAATGGGAGGCAGGACAGATAATAGGTAGGAGGCCTGGCAACCTGGAGAGTCATGCCATGTTCAAATGCCCAAATGTGCTGGTCACTGCTCAGTTTCAGCCAGGTGTTTACATGGCACTTAAGCCTATGGAAGCCAGTCCTTCCAAGAAGCCAGAAATACAGATTTCTGTCCAAGCCTGTCAATTTTCACAATACGAGGTGGGCCAGAACGGGCTGTGTTTATGACCCTGGTGGGAGCCTCTCCTTGTGGAAATGCCTGCATCTTCCCTACCTGCTGTCTCCTTGCTGTGCTCTTAGCTTTCGCTGAGGGGGGCTGATAAGGTAAAGAACAACACCAATGATGCTTCCATATTCCATCTTCTGTAAAGCTATTGCTGAGAAGTCTGTCTATCCTGCTGAAGGACTCCTCTCATACAGAGACCCAACTGATTCAGTGCCTGGAATGGGACATTCTGTGCTTGTTCAATACTCAGTCACAGTTAATATCGAACTAGGATCTGGCAGATTTGATTCCTTCATTTAGTGACTTATTATTAACAAGCTAGAATAATTCAAGATAGAAAAGTTGCAAAGATAGGGGCACCTGGGTGGCTCAGTTGGTTAAGCAACTGCTTTCAGCTCAGGTCATGATCCTGGAGACCCAGGATCGAGCCCCGCATTGGGCTCCCTGCTTGGCGGGAAGCCTGCTTCTCCTTCTCTCACTCCCCCTGCTTATGTTCCCTCTCTAGCTGTGTTTCTTTCTGTCAAGTAAATAAACAAAATCTTAAAAAAAAAAAAAAAAGAAAAGAAAAAGAAAATTTGCAAAGATAGAACAGAAAGTTTGCCTCTGCTCCTTGCCCGGTTTCTCCTGTTGTTAACAATGTACAAAACTGGTGGATTACTATCCACTAAACTCTAGGCTTCTTTAGATTTCATTAGTTATCCCATTAATGACCTTTTTCAATTCCAGATCTAAGACCCATATTGCATTTTGCATATATTGATTTTTAAGATTTTATTTATTTATTTGAGAGAGAGAGGGAGAGTGTGCAAGCAGGGGGAGGAGCAAAGGGAAAGGGAGAGGAAGAGAATCTCCAGCAGACTCCATGCTCAGAGAAAAGCCCAATGTGGGGCTCCATCTTAGGATCATGGGATCACGAGTTGAGCTGAAACCAAGAGTCAGATACTTAACTGACTGAGCCACCGAGATGCCCCTGGAGTTACTGATTTTTTTTTTTAAAGATTTCATTTATCTGAGAGACAGGGAGCCCTAAGCTGGGAGGCCTATGCGGGACTCAATCCCAGGACCCTGGGATCATGACCCAAGCCGAAGACAGATGCTTAACTGACTGAGCCACCAGATGCCCTGATTTTCTTTTTTTTAAGATTTTATATTTATTTGCAGAGAGAGAGAGAGAGCAAGCGCAAGCAGGGGGAGTGGGAGAGGGAGAAGCAGGCAACCCACAAAGCAGGGAGCCCGATGCAGGGTTGGATCCCAGGACCCCAGGATCATGACCTGAGCCAAAGACAGATACTCAACCAACTGAGCCCCACAGGCACCCCTGATATTTAATTTCTAATTTTATTTTACTTTAATGGCCAAACACATATCTTTCATTAAAAAAAAAGCCTAAATCCTTCCTGGAAACAGGTGGGAGAATAATCATGGAGCTATTTGCTGAACTGAAGGCTAGGCCTTTTATCAGCTGAAAAAGCTGGCAGGACCCAGTCCCAATGCAAGGTACTGCACAGCAAAGAGCGGGCCTTGAGTGGTTCTCAAACTCTGCTGAATGTCAGACTCACCCGGCAGGCAGGTAAACATGCAGGTTCCTAGGTCCTGCTCTCACAATTTCTGAATCAGGCCTGGAGTGGTGCCCAGGAATCTGCATTTGTAGGCTGTTTCTGGGTGATGTGGATGCTGCTAGCCCATGGACCACACCTAATGTCATAGTGGCTTGGATCCAGAACATTCTATTTGCTCAGTATGTGTGTCATTTGCTTCCTGCCAGGTGAGGTAGGGGATGTATCCCATTTAACAGATGAGAAAAGTGGGGCCCAACAAGGCAGAGTATGTTGCCCCAGTTACATGGCTAGTTAATACCAACACCAGAACCCCAAAAGGTTCCTACGTGGGAGGGAAGCCAGGGCCACGCTGACCACTGTGTCCTTCACCATCTGAGCTCCAGGCCTCCTGTCCCTCAACCCACAAAGCTCATTCCAGTCCCCGAACCAGACTTTGAGCTTTCTATTTCTTCTGCTCTCAGACCTTCTCACAGCTGGTTCCTGCCTGGCACTCAAACTGCAGGCTAAATGCCATCTCCTCCAAGAAGCCCTCCCTGACCACTCAGGCTAAGCAGGCTCTGCATTCCTTTCCCCTCCAATTTCAATTGCTATCGTACCACCAAGTTTTCTTGTCTTTACAACTCTTGTCATGATTTGAAATCATCTCATTCGCTAATTGTTTATACATTCACTACAACATAAGAAACTGCTCACGGCTTACACTCAGTGCCCAGCATATGATAATACTCTATATACACACTTGTCTGATTAATGAATGAATGAATGAACGAACGAATGAATAAGCTGACGATCAGAAGGCTGTAGTAGGCAGTGCCAGAAGGTAGGGAGACAGGGTGAGGCTGGAGGACAAGAGGGCTCTGCTTACCTGAAGTTTCCTCAGGAACCGCTCCAGGGCGGGCTTGCCCACAGGCCGGATCTTGTCACGGTCAAGGCGGACCCTGGCATCTGGGCGCCCATCAGTGCCTGTGGTGGGAGTGACAGTGACGAGTCCCTCGCCAGCCTCCAGCAGGACCTTCAGGATCACAAACCGGGCCTGCATATGGGCCTGCCAGAGCCAAGAAGAAAGGAATCATTTACATCCCTGAGATAAGACATATCAAAAGCTTGGTCCAAAGCCTGATATACAGTATGTGGTTATTAACTAATTGTCAACTATTCTTACCACTTCATTCTCCCTCACCCTGTGGGTCTTTGTGTGCCCTATTCTTCTCCTTTTAAATGTTTCCTCCCCTCTCTGCTCACGAGGGAAGGCAGGCTGCCCTGGAAAACAGGAAGGCCATTTCTGGGCAGGTCCCAGAATCCTGTGCTTCCCCTGTGCTCCCCCTGGCCAACGACCATGCCCTTTGCTGCTCTAGAACACCCCTGGATGATAGCAGAGACCCCCGGGGACCCCACAGTCCAGGTCACCAAGCACTTTCTCTTCTATAGTCTTGCCTGCATTTAACCGTGGGACCGAGTGGGCACCATGAACCCCAGTTTACAGATGACAAAACACAGGCCCAGGGATGTGAAGTGACTTGCTGAGGGCCACACGGCTGTTAAGGGAGATCAAGGGCTCAGACCTAAGTTTCCTGACTCTAAAATGTGTGTTCTTTTCATGACATAAGATTGCTTCCTCAAAACATACTTGTATGACTTTTAAGAACATTCTTGTTGTTTACCCTATTTCCCAAGTACATCTCATAAATGAGCAGCCTGGCCTACCAGCTCTGGAGGCAGACGGCTGGGATGTGAATCCAGGTTCTGCTACTCACCAAGTTACCTCACATCTTTGTGTCTCAATTTCCTTATTTCTAAAATGAGAGTAATAATAGCATCTACCTCTTAGAGTTGACAGGGGGAACAAAGAGTTGATTCGGGTACTATGCTTAGAACTCTGTGCGGCACACAGTGAGTCTGATGCAAGTGGGCTGTCAGCAGTCTTAGTAAAATCACCTGGTCTGATTTCCCCCTGAGAGGTGGGCAGGGAGATTATTACTCATTAAACCCAGTTCGTGTGCCTCTTAGGTTGTCCCATCCCTACACCTAGAATCCTGATCGCAGACCCCGCGGCAGGCCTCTCCCTGCCGGCTCCCACCTGTCTCCAACTGGAGGTCTCCGGGGTGTAGAACTCCAGAGCGAGCAGCCCAGCCCGAACCATGTTGAGCCAGTTCACGTAGATCACATCTTCTGCATCAGCTCCCTTGAAGCCAAAGATCCTGGTGGAGGGACAAGAGGTGGCAGGGGCAGTCAGAGACTGCCTGGGTCCTGACCCCTGCCAGTACGCCCTCTGTCCACAAGGGAGGCCCACCCCCCCAACCCTGTTGCCCATACTCCAGCACTTGGGGGTTGAGGCAGAGGTAGAGGCCCACACTTTCAGCCCGGCATTCTTCATAGCTAGAGGCGATGGTGCTAAACTTGCTGTCCCAGGTCTCCCCGCTCCGGTACCAGCTCTGGATCTGGGAGGGGAGGCCCAGGAAGTAGGTTTAGAAACAGCTGCCATCCCAGCCACACCCAGCCCCCCAGCACCCAGGGGCTCCACTGAGGCCGCCCTCACCTGCTCCCCCGTCTCCGGGTTGATCACTGTCTCCTGGTCAAAGTTAAATGCTCCTTTCTCATCCTGCAGAAGGGTCAGGACATGGGGCGAGTGAGGGAAAGGTGCCATGGCCCCAGCCCAGTACTTCAGCTTGGGGATTCGAGCACCTTCCAAGTGTTCCTGCCTCCAAACCGGAGTCCTGTGATCCTGGCTGCCCCCCGCGCCAGTGCCAGTGATGGGCTAGAGAGCTTGGCTTCTGGGCCCCACACACCTCCCAGCCCCTCTCCCCGTGCACGCAGAAGCGACAGCCTGGGATTCCCTAGCTCCGATAAGCATCAGCCTCAATAGCCGCTCCACAGGCTGAGTGCCTTTTATGCACCATCCATTTATTCCTCACACCTGCCCCCCTGGAAGTTTCTATCACCCCACTTCACAGAGGAAGAAAATGAGGCTCAGAGACTATGAGCTCCTACGCAGAATCAGAGCACACAACCTCCATGCACACCATCTCTTGACAGGAAACCTATTTCCAGAGGGTCTACTGTGTCAGGCAAGCCCTAGGGCTTTGCTTTGATTCCTCATCTGGCCTGTGCAATAGGAGTCAGATGGGCCTGTTTTGCAGATGGGCCAACTGAGGCTCAGTAAGGAGAACTGACCTGTGCAAGGACACAGTGACCCTTTGTCCCCACTTCCCTGTGACTCCAAGCTTGTACCAGGCCCAGGGCGAAGCTGCTGTCCCCAATAGCTGCTCTCTGAATCGTCCTGACCTCCCGCCCCTCCCGCCCCTCCCGACTCAGCGGCGTGTCCTCCTTCACGGGGAGCAGACCCAAACATAAGCCACTCTCTCTGGTGCTCCGGCCCCACCCGCCTCTGGTCATCCGGGTCTGACAGAAGGGCTGTCTGTCTGCTTTGTATTCTCTGAGTGAGGGCACCCTGATTGGTTGGCAGGAAGGGGCTGGTCTCGCGAAGAGTGACTCACTCCCTGTTAATACCTGGAAAGGTACAGGTTCCAGGGAACAGCAGTCCCGAGACAGACTGTGCTGCAACCTCAGGGCGGGGAGCGCGCACAGACTGCCCCTCACAGCCTCCCTGTCCCTGGGGCTGTCTGAGTCATACCTCCAGAGCAGGCCTCCTCGGCTGGACTGTCTGGGGGCCCCACACCCTTGGGGCCCCTGAGACATCTCGCGGGAGGGTGATTTAGGAACTTCCCTCCTTTAGGGGCCATTTCCCCCACCTAATCCAAAGCCGGAGAGGGCAAAGACCAAGGGCTTCACCGTGGGTGGGGTCCATGATGCAGGAGGGGCCGCGGGCGCGCTCTCACCTGCACAAAGAGCTTGCCGCTGCCATGGCCCAGCAGCTCGTGCAGCCCCACCTGCACGTCAAAGGAGGGCCCCTTCCAGCGGATGTACAGGTCCTGCCGAGACAAGCAGAGGCCCGTGCTGTCTACCGCCCCACCACAGCCGCACGGCCTGCTGACGCCCCTGCTGCAGAGCTGAGGGTCTGTGGCCTCCCTCCTTCCGGGCTCCATGGGTGTCCCCCCTTGACCCATCACCTCTGTGCAAAACCCCGAGGAAGGGACTGCCTTGACAGGTGAGCCAACGGGCCAAGTCACAGGGTCACGAGGCCGGCAGCCGTGCTTTCCTCTCTCCTGCACTTGACCCTCCTGCCTTCCCATGTTGGCCGTTAGGCCAGGCCTGCTCCCAACCCTTGGGCCACCGGTGCCCACCTTGTCCTCCTCCTCCAGGAAGGTCAGCTTCTCCCGCTGGGTGGCGTAGGCCACAGCCAGCACGTTCCCCAGAGACACATTCTTGAAGCCGTCCGTCTGCCTCAGGTCGTCATCTGCAGAAGGTGGGGAGGGAACCAGGGAGAAGGGGCAAAAGTCAAGGGCCACAGATAAGGAGTCTAGACAAGAGGACCAGGCTGGGATAGAGAACTGAGCGGGGCACCTGGCCAGGCAACTGTGGGGGGGGAGGGGCAACTCTTAGGGGGCCTGGTTGGGGCTTGAGGAAGCTCACAGTTGGGGATGTTGATGCCGGCAGGGATGCCAGAGCCAGAGAAAGTGAGAACGTCCAGGGAGGTGAAGTCAGGGGTGAGGAACTTGTCCTTCTCGAAGGCCGGGGGCCAGGGCAGCTCCTTCAGCAGCTGTTCCGCACTTGCCACCAGGCACTCGAACTTGGCACTCATGGCCTTGTTCACCATGGCCACAAAGCCTGTAGGGAGGGGGGAGGGCTGTGGGCTGGCAGGGTTTGGGGGGGTCCCATACCCCCCTCCACTCCGTGACCCCTCCAGCCATCATGCATGTTTTAAATAGCCACTGTGTGCAGTACCCTTTGCGGGCCAGTGGGGAGAACAGGGACCCAGGTCTGGCTCTGCATTCATGGAGGTCACTGGGGTGGGTGGGATGTAGAGGGAGGGCTTCACTGGATAACATGTGAGACGGATCTTAAAGGAGAGTGCAGGGAGCACATAGAGGGTGGTGGGGAAAGAGCAGAGTCCCGGTGGAAGGGACTGCTTGAGCAAACATGTCCTACTTTTGGGAGCAACTGAACCATCCCTGTCCTGCAAGGCTGGTGTATTTGACTTGCGAGGAGGTGACTGAGGCTGCACGCGGGAGGCTTGGGATTGATCTTTTTAGTTTTAACGCAGTTGGAGATCCTAGCTTCCGTTTGTTTCCAAAGCTGCACTCCATAAAATGCAGATTCTATGACAGCCTTCCTAAAGAAAGAGCTTCCTGGTCAAATAAGTTTGGATAATACTATATGCCCTATCTCTAAATTCTTAGAGATTCCTAATGTACATTTGCATATTAGTGGTACTGAAGAGTCCTGCACACAAGACCACTTCCTGCTTAGTACCGAACCCTTCTTGGTATAACTCCTGTGAACCCTGCATGAGCTATACCTTGGAAAGGCCTGGCCTCAACTACTGCATGGTCAGGCTCCTGCAAAGAATGGATTAACTTGGCCAAGGGTTAGACCTGCCAAAGCCTCCCTGTCCGGAGCCACTGTTTCAGGTGGAACTGACATACCAGGTCTGGAAAACAGGATGATTAAAATACCAAAGAAGAGGGGGTTTCTGGGTGGCTCAGTGGGTTAAGCATCTGCCTTCAGCTCAGGTCATGACCCCAGGGTCTTAGGATCAAGCCCCGCATTAGCTTCCTTACTCGGCAAGAAGTCTGCTTCTCCCTCTGCTCCCCTCTTCCCTGTTCATGGGTTTTCTCTCTCACTCTCTCTCTAATAAATAAATAAAATCTTTTTAAAATATTTATAATAAAATAGCAAAGAAGAAAAAGCAACCTCAGGGATGGGTTAAATAAATTAGAGGGCAGCTACATGATGGCACACCAGGCAACTGTCAGCCATATAGTGTAATAGCAGATGTCGTGGGACTTTACAAGATTATGCGGCTATTAAAAAGAACATGACCAGCGGAGGGGCAAGGGGGCACAGGCGCACCTGGGTGGCTCAGTCAGTTAAACATCTGCCTTTGGCTCAGGTCATGACCTCAGGGTCCTGGGATCGAGGCCTATGTCAGGCTCCCTCTCCCACTGACTCCTCCCCCCCGCCTGCTTGTGCTTTTTCTCCCTCTCAAATAAATAAATAAAATCTTTTTTTTTAAAAAAAGATTTTTTTTTAAAGATTTTATTTATTTATTTGACAGAGAGAGATATCACAAGTAGGCAGAGAGGCAGGCAGAGAGAGAGGAGGAAGCAGGCTCCCTGCCCAGCAGACAGCCTGATGTGGGCCTCGATCCCAGGACCCTGAGATCATGACCTGAGCTGAAGGCAGAGGCTTTAACCCACTGGGCCACCCAGGCACCCCAAAAAAGAAAATCTTTAAAAAGTAAAAATAAAAAAATAAAATGAAAAAGAACGGGGTGGAGTGAGTCTGGCTGGCTCAGTCAGTAGAGCGTGTGACCCTTGATCTCAGGGTCATGAGTTCAAACTCCATATTGGGTGTGGAATCTACTTAATAAATAAATAAGTAAAAATGAAAAGAACACAGTAGGTCTACACGTACTGATATGAACAGATATCTACAATATTCAGTGAAAAAAGCAAGTGGCACAACAATCCACAGAGCATAACTGCCTCTGCCAGGATCAATGGAAAGTTTCATGTGTGTGCTCAAACAGGGCTCTGGAAAGACCTGTACTCAACTGTGTGAACCGTGGTGACCTCTGGAAGGGAGGGTCACAGGGGACCGATTTCACATTTTACCCTACATATTTTGGTATTGTTCCAATTACTTATAAGCATGGATTTTTAAATCACACACACACACACACACACACACACACACACACACACATTTTAAGCATTATTAGCTCTATGTAAAAACAAAAAACAGGGGTGTCTGGGTGGCTCAGTTGCTTAAGCAGATGATTCCTGGATTTAGCTCAGGTCATGAACTCAGGGTCCTGGGAGCCAGCCCCGCATGGGGCTCCAGACTCAGCCAGGGAGTCTGCTTATGGATTCTCTCTCTTTCCCTCTGCCCGCCCTGTGCTCTCACTCTATCTCTAAAATAAATACATAGATAAATCTTAAAATAAATAAATAAATAGAAACAAACAAACAAAAAAACCCCAATGTACACTCCCAATTTTAACCTTGAGGTGGGAACAATCACAGATGATTTTTTTAGTACATTTTCAAAATTTGTGACCATGAACATGGACTACTTTTGCTTTTTTTTTTTTTTTAAGTTTTATTTTTAAGTAATCTCTACACCTGATATGGGGCTCAAACTCATAATCCTAAGATCAAAAGTTGCACGCTCTACTGACTGAGCCAGTCGGGTGTCCCTGGACTACTTTTCTAATAACCACAATGAGTTAGGTAAAAAGGGGAGCCTCTGAGATCAAGGCCGCTTAGGAGGTTCTGGGGTCTTGGCCCTCAGAGAGGCCTGGACAATCAAGACCCAGGCAGAGAAGCTGCAGGTGTGCACACTGCTCCTCCCCTCTGGTCCCTGCACTACCTGGGCCTGTATCACTGGGCTCAGATCCAAACTTCCCAATGGCTGTTGGGGCTGTCTTTTCTCCCCCCCAAGCTAATCTCTCTGGCTTCTAGCAACTGGATGCTCCAGACTCTATCCCCTGTGGCTGGGGAGGATAAGGCTTGGCACAGAAGTCTAAATCCTCAGGCTGGATGCCCTGTCTCACATAGGTAGGTGTGGCAGGGGTATGGATATAGGCATGGGGGGGCCAGGGAAGCCTCCTAATGCCCTGGGATGACAGCAACTGAGTCAAGTTCACAGTCATGATGTCAATTATGCTCCTATTAACCAGGACCTTTTATGTGCCTGGCATTGTGTTGAGCAGCCTCACTTCCCACAACACCCAGAAAGGAGTGACCGATGCTCAGATATGGGGTTTACCCAGCTGGGGAGGTCACGCAGCCAGTAAGTGGCAAAACTGGGCTTCGAACGGCCGTAGCCTATGCTTCGATCGGACAGCAGAGGCAGCTCAGCGAAGTGGCTCAGAGGCAAGATGCCAGGCTCGGGCACTCACCAACTATGCCTCGATAACTACTTCTATGAAGTGAGGACAGCAACTGTCACGGTAGGACAGTGTCCAAATGAGCTCCTGTGGCTAAGTGCCCAATGCCTGGGCAACACTGGTTCTGGTTATTTGTATTATTATTGCCAAGGGCGGAGGGGAGAACCCTCAGGGGACACTAGGACAAGATTTGCAAGCTGACCTCCCTCCTCCCAGAAGTTACCTTCAAACTCTCCACGGGAACCAAAGGGGTCTCGGTAGCTCTCGATGAACCCGATGTAACTGGGGGAGTAAAGGGCAGAGATGGAAGCGGGGCAGGCAGGAGGCGGGCAGCCAGGGTGAAGGCTGGGGCCTCACCTCTCCACGATGGGGCCTTTGTCCTGTATCCAGAAGCGGGAGCCCTTCTTGTGGGCCTCGATGGAGCCCTGGGTGAAACTTTCTATGTACTGAGCCAGCATCTGCTGCTGCCGGCTGTTGGCTGCATACGCCTGGGGGTGAGCAGGGGTTAGTCAGCCTCAGGCCGACACCCATCCCGACACCTGTCATTGCTGCCCAGAGGGATCTGGAGCTTGCACCCCTCAGCCCCCAGCCTGTCCTACCTTGGCCTTCTCCAGGTGCTCCACCACCTTCTGGAGGATAGGGGCATAGTCCCCCCGAGTCACCTGGAAATGGCTCCCCCGGAATTCGTAGCTCTTCAGCTTGGAAGTCATTTCAGAATGCATAGCAGGCTCTGTGGGAAGAAGGATCGCTCAGGAAAAAGGCTAAGACACCCCAGCAAGCTTCTCACTGTGACACTCTTACTCTAAGATCTTCAATGACTCCCCACTGCCTACAGAAATAGTATAAACTTTCATTAAGAAAAAAAACATATATATATATGTATATATACATATATATGGTTAACTCATTTAAGTCTCCCATCAGCTCTAGGGGGAGTTATCTCCATTTTACAGATGGGGAAACTAAGGCACAGAGAGGTAAAGTAAGTTTCCAAAGGCTGCAGGAGCAGCAAGTAGCATAGCAGGATTCAAACCTAGGGTGGCAAACTATTTAGAAAGACAGTCATCCCTGAATTGTAAGGAACCTTATAAGGAGAAGAGAGGGTGAATAGGAAGGAGGAGAGGCCATGAGAGAAGTTGCTGGAGAGAGCGGAGGCAGAGGACATGAGCCAAGAAAAGCAGGCCGCCTCTAGAAGCTGAAAGAGGCAAGGAAACAGACTGCCCTCTGGAGACTCCAGAAGGAACTGAAGTCTTGTTTCCAATGCTGGACCCCCAGAACAGTAACAGAATACATTTACGTCCTTTCATGCCACTACATTTGTGGTGATTTGTTGCATTTTGCTTGCTGCCCCGGGGCAGGAGCATATACTTCTAGGTTCTGTTGTAAAAGAAAAAAATAAGCACAGTGTCTTCCACCTCCCAAGGTGCCATCCCCCATCAGGATACGGGGGCTCTTTGCCCTCTTCCTGAAAGTGGGCAGGCTCGTGACTCTAGCAGAAGTGATGCCATGGGACGGTCAAGGCCAGGCCATAAAAGGTGCCATAGCTTCTGCCTGGCTCTCTTGGCATGCTTCCTCGTAGAAGCCAGTCGACATGAGCAAGGTGAAGAAGCCACGTAGGGCGTTCTGGCCCATAGCCCCTAGGTCCCAGCTGACGTCTAGCACCTTCCATCAGATGTGTGATGGGTGCACCTGTGGGTAATTCCAGCCACTGCCTCCCCAGCCGAGGTCTTGGTCACTGTTACCAGGCACAAGCTGTTCCGATCGTGCCCCATCCCCATTCCTGACCCACAGAGTCTGTGAGCGTGAAGAGGTGCATTTATGTCCCTAAATTGAGGGACATCTGTACACAGCAAAGGGCAGCACAGCAGGTACGGTCAAGCACCAGAGTCTCACTCTCGTGCCCTGTCCTGTACGCAGTAGGGTACACAGAAGTATGGGCTTGGCTTACCTCCCAGTGTCATCGATTCCGATGCCCATGAACCCAATGTCCTTTGCCTTTAGTCAAACCCAACAACATGCCACTTGCTAAACTTTCCCTCCACCGTGCTCTGGGGCTCACACCGTTCCCTCCACCAAAGGCCCGGGTGCCATCTTCATCTAGTCCCACACCAAAGATCTGAGTTTCTACCAAGTGCCGGCAGTCAATAACAACAATGAAAAAGTCCATGCAGTTACTGGGTGTGATGATGGGAAAAGAGAAGGAAAGTCATGGAAAGACAGGGCAGGGTCCTGGAGAAGCCGGTGAGAAGGTGTTCATCACGCAAACGTGTAGATGGGAGGCAGGACTTCGAGGTGGGAAAGGGGACAGACAATGCCAAGTTCTGGACAGCGTAGGTGACAACAAACATGGGGTTCTCAGGGGGACTGTAAACTGCTGAGCATGGCTGAGGCACAGAGTCTAAGTGGCAGGTGGGCAGGGATATGGGGCTACGGGCTGGGAAGTGGAAAAGGGAGAGCCAGGTTGCAAAGGTCCTCATAGGGGCCTATATTTCTGTCCACACTGCACTGCATGCATTTCCTTCTCACCTGATAACAGACCCCAATTTTTCTCTAACAATTCCCCTCCCCCACCCCCAATCCAGGTGCACGCGAGGGGCTGACTTCATCGTCCCCTGGCTCTGAGGTGGGCTCGGGATCAGGGTCCAGACAACCAGAGATCTATCTGTCCCTTGACCACAGGGGTTGGTTCACAGATAAATACAGGACCCAAAATAGAGAAACCAGAGTCACTCCCAGACCTTACTGGGGAGAAAGGGCCCTCTTTCTGCCAGAGTGGCCAGGCTGGTGACTAGCAGGCCCATGTGGGAGGAACATGCCATGGATGAAGTGAGTGAGCGGGGGCCAGAGACGGAGAAAAATCTCTTGGAATACGGTCTGAGCAGCTGGATCCAGCTGTGCTTGAAGCCATCCTGGGCTGGGCTTCTTAATTACCCAAGCCTGTTAAGGCCCCTTCTGGTTTAGGCAAATGCGTCCTAGATTCCTCACCTGTGAAGAATTTGGAATGACAGAGCCCTTGGGCTTTACCCTGAGTGTACTCTGAGAGATATTTAAGAAGCAGACTATCTCCCCCTTTCTATGTTCTCCAGACCCATAAGGTCACCCCTTCCATGAAGCCTTCACTGATGTGCAGTTTGGATTTCTCTTCTAACCTGTCATGGGGCAGGGGGCCCAGCCTGTTCCCACTGTTCTCGTGGATCATTATCTTTTGTGCCACTGCCTAAAGGATGGGGACCATCAGAGGCTTGCGGCAGTAACATCCGCCAAGTGGCACAGAACCCCCTCCCTGTCCTCATGTCTCCCCCCCCCCCCCCCCCCCCCAGGGCTAGTGTCCCCCTCACAGGTCCCGCCAGATGCAGAACACAGCAGGAAGCACGGTGCTCAGTAAGTCTGCCATCAACATCTGCCACAACTATCATGCCTGTGAGTCCCCGCGGGACCCACGAAGCCCTGTCCTTGGTCCGGCCCCGTGCCCCCCAGGCCCAGGAGTGCTGGGGAGGGAGTAGCAGGGCTGTGAGAAGCAGCTCACCCGGGCCGAGCACAGACGCCAGCCGCACCTCGTAGCGGGGCTTCCCGTCCTCGTGGATGCCCTTGAAGAGTCGCGTGTTGTAGGCACTGAGGTTCTGGAAAAGACCAGGGCAGGAGTTTGGGAAAGAAGAAAGAGTAAGTTCAGAGGGGGCCGCAAGGCAGGAGGAGGGCAAGGGGTTCACACCAGGAAGAGAAGGTACAGATGCAGAGCAGGCCGGGGCGAGCGGGGGAAGCTGCCCAAGCGCGCAGCGAGCGGGCGAGAGCAGGGCCAGGCCAGGCTCTCGGAGACGCTCTGCTCTGTAGGCTGAGCGCTAACGTTTCCTGAGTGCTGAGACCACTGTGCCAGCTGGCCCAGGGCGAGGCGGGCAGCAGACACGGAAACCGCTGGGGGGTAAGCCCCACAAGTGGACTCCAGGACCCGACTGGAAATGGCTCTGATGTCTCCGCTGTCCTGCCCTCAGGCTGTCCCAGGGCCTCCAGCCTGGCCGGGCAGGGGCGGCCCCGCGGGCACGCAGTGTGGGAGCGTCTTCCTCGCTGCAGCCAGGCCAGCCCTCGACAAGGATTCCCAAGGTCTCTTCTACTTCAAATGCCCAGGATGCTGCGGCTCTGGACCCCAGCTGACACCCGGGAGCGGGTGCCCATGGCGAGGTCCTGTCAAACCCACCGTCCCAAGTTCCCTAAGCCTCAAACCTGTGAGTCCAGAAAGTCTTGGGCTAGTTTGGCGTCCTCCATGGTACAGTCCCCAGAGAAGTAGGTGGTGATTCCCTGTTGGGGAAAGTGGCAGGTGGGAAAGGGGAACTGCCAAGGCCCGGACACACTCCCCCCAAGCCGCCTCTACCCCGGCCCCTCTCCGCTCTTTGCAGGGGAGAAAGCTGTAACATCTCCAGGCTCCCTGCAGCCTTTCGTGGGCTGGCCCACCCCGCAGGCTTGCCATGTCCCTCACACCGCGGGGCTGCCAAGTGGCCTCTAGGCTCCCTCCTTGCCCATCTGCCCCTCCTCAGCTTTGTCTCTCAGCTCTTCTCTTCTTCCCTTCTGCACACACCACCCCAGGCTGTTGGAACCGGAAGGCCCTTCAGAGAGCATTCCGCCCAACTTGCTTCCTAGCTTATAAATGACAAAACTGAAGGGGCCTCCCTGCCTACCCTTCCCTCCGCACCAGGTGACTTCCAAAGGATGCCCTCCGCTTTCCTGTACGGTTGGTGGCCTCACCTCCTTCCCCAGCCCGAGGTGTCGAAGCCGCGGCTCCAGAGAGAACATGAGCTCCCTGCAGATCTGCCAGAGGCTCCTGACTTCTTCCGGGTGCTGCTGAGCTGCCTTACTCCCCAGGATCACACGTTCCAGCTTCTCCTGCAGGGGAAGAGGACACTGGCTCAGGCACACCGCCCAAGCCTGTCTTCTGCACCCTCCATATCCACCCCCACCCAGCTCTTCTCCCACAGCCTAAGGTCTGGCTCAAGGTGGGGCTGAGGGACCAGCAGCATTGGTGCGGCTGGAGAAATGCGGCAGCTCAGGCCCCACGGCTCATCCTCTCGGTCAGAAGTTGCATTTGAACAAGATGGCCAGGCAACTTGTATGGACAGTGAGTGCTGAGAGCCCGGGGTATAAGGCCTGCCTCTGCCCCAGCCAGGCCTGAGCTCCACAGTCCCAGGGAGGGATGCGCCGTGCCCAGGCCTCTCCACGTCCCCAGTGATGAAAGGACCAGGCTCTCTTTTTGCAAGTACTTAAGTTCACACATCTTTCCCTTGTGTGTCCTCAGGTCAGCACAGTCAGGAAGACATATTGCTTTCCCTTTCCATGTGAGGAGTGCACCCCACTATCACCCCACTGGCCCCAAATTCTTCACCTTCCCTGGTCCTCCCTCAACTCACCTTGGGCAGGTTGGGAACAAACTTGGTGTCGCCAAAGGACTTGTAGTTGCCCATGTTGGAGTAGATGCCCGCAGCATAGACCAGGAACGCCTGGGGGGAGGTGGGCATCAGAGACACAGAAGCAGGGCGCCCCCGCAGTCCCCACCCCACTGCCCGGACCCCACCCCAGGGAGGTTCCCTCCTGAGATGTTAACACCCAGAGGAACCAGTATGGGCGAGGCAGGGAAATCTGGGGGCAGGACCCAGATCCTGGGAGGCCCCAGTCTGGCCCCAACATACATTCACAGACCAGTCTTCACACAGTCTTCTCAGCTGCCTCCAAGCACACCAGGCACACCCACCTATGTTCCCGCTGTGCCCAGCACCCTCTCAGCCACCGTGGCTGAAATACAGCCCCCTGCCTCCTTCTGCAGAAAGCCTGTCTTCTGCCTCCAGCCAGGCGTGCGGCTGCCATCGGAAGCATCAGGTGTGAGAGCTGAAGGCGCCTCGACCATCTGGACATCATCACTGGCCCAAAACTCAGTCTCCCTTCCTCTGGCAATGAGACCTCAATCTTCCTTTTGGGAGGGGGGAGATCTCCCTTCCCCGACTCCGGGGGTAGGCCCAGGCTCAAGTTAGACAGTATGAGCCCTACCCAGGCAGCTTCCTAGTGCCAAAGAGCCTGTTTTTATGTGAGGGATCAGGAAGCCTGGAGCCCCTGGACCCCCCGCTACTGGAGTGAAGAAAGCAAGCCAAGCTGAGAAGTGAAGACTGCATCAAAATGGTATCCCTGGGCCCCTGAATCCAGCCGTGACTGAAGCCTGCCCTAGCCCTGGACTTTTCAATTACGTGAGCCAGTAACGCTCTTTTTCAAGATAGACTTTATTCCTTTAGAGCATTTTAGATCCACAGCAAAACTGGGCAGAAAGCATACAGATTACCCCCACATGAACACCCTCCCTATCACCAACATCTCCCCCTGGAGTGACACATTTGTTACGACAGGGGAACCTACCTGGACACATCATCACCCAAGACCACAGTCTACATCAGGGTTCACTCCTGGTGTACACTCTGTGGGTTTGGACAAAGGGATGGCATATGTCCGCTACTACGTATGGTACATGACTCTGTACTATAGAGCGGTTTCGGTGCCCTACATGTCCCTTCCCTCGACCCCTGACAACCACTGATCTCTTACTACCTCCATGGTTTGGTATTTTCCAGAATACTATACGCATGGAATCATGTACGTAGGCTTTGAGCTTGGCTTCTTCCACTTCGTAATATGCGTTTGACCTCCCCATGTCTTTTCATGGCTTGACACCTCGTTTCTCTCTAGCACTGAATAACATTCCACTGTCTGGATAGATCACCATTTGCCAGCTCAGCCACTGAAGGACATCTGGGATGCTCCCATCGTTAGCAATTGTGTATAAAGCTGCTACAAACATCCACGTGCAGGCTTTTGGGTGGAACTAAGTTTTTACCTCCTTTCAAAATTTCAGCTCAGTAAATACCAAGAAGCATGATTTCTGGATCACACGGTAAGAGATTTCTTTTGCAAGAAACTGCCCAGCTACCTTCCACGGTGACTGTAATTTTGCATTCCCACCAGCAATGAACAAGAGTTTCTGTCATCATACACCTGCAGCAGCATTTGATGCCCTCAGTGTTTTGGATTTCAGCAAAGCTAATGAGTGTGTAGTGGTCTTGTTATTTTATTTATTTGCAGTTCCCTAATGACACAGGATGTGGAACATCTCTTCACGTGCTATTCGCCTTCTGCATTTCTTCTTTAGTAAAGTATCTGTGAATAGTCTTTGGCCCATTTAATTGAGTTGCTTGTTTTCTTATTGTTGAGTATTAAGAATTCTTTATATATTCTGGCTGAGAGTCCTTTATCAAACACTATCTTTTGCAAATATTTTTTCCCCAGTCTGTGGCTTGATTTTTCATTCTCTTGACAACGTCTTCCACAAAGCAGAACTTCTTAATTATATTGAAGCCCAGCTTATCAACTATTTCTTTATGGATCATACTTGGTGTTGTACCTAAAAAGTCATCTCTATACCCAAAGTCATCTAGATTTTCCATTATCTTCTGGAAGTTTTACAGTTTTGTATTTAACATTTAAATCTGTAATCCATTTTGAATTAACTTTTGGGAAAGATGTAAGGTCCACATCTGGTCTAGATTCTCTTTTCTTTTCTCTTCTTTTTTCTTTTATTTATCAAGTGGATGTCCAGTTGTTCCAGAACCATTTGCTGAAAAGACTATTTTTACTCCATTGTGTTGCTTTGTTCCTCGGTCAAAGGTCAGTTGACTATATTTATGGGGGTCTATTTCTGGGCTCTTTATTCTATTTCATTGATCTATTTGTCTGCCCTTTTGCCAACAACATGCTGTCTTGATTACTGTAGTTTTAGAGTAAGTCTTGAAGTTGAGTGGTGCTGATGCTCCAACTTTGTTCTTCTTCACTCTTGCCCCAATATTGTGTTGAAAATAAAATAACTTACTGGGATTTTTAATCACACTGCATTGAATCTATAAAGTTGGGAAGAACTGACATCTTTTTTTTTTTTAAGATTTTATTTATTTATTTGAAAGAGTGAGAGCACAGGCAGGGTGAGAGGAAGAGGAGAAGAGGAGATTCCTGGCTGAATAGGAAGCCCAAAGTGGGGCTTGATCCCAGGACCCCAGGATCAACACTTGAGCCAAAGGCAGACACTTCACTGACTGGGCCATGCAGATGCCCCAAGAACAGACACCCTGATAATACTGAATCTTCCTGTTCATGAATATGGACCACCTCTCCACTGATTTAGTTATTTGATATCTTTCATCAGTTTATAATTTTCTGCATAAGTTTTGTATATGTTTTGTTGTATTTTTAAATTACATATTTCACTTTCTTGTGTACTATTTAGAAATGGTATTATGGGGGCACCTGGGTGGCTCAGTCGTTAAGCATCTGCTTTTGGCTTAGGTCATGATCCCGGAGTCCAGGGACTAAGCCCCACATCGGGCTCCCTGCTCAGTGGGAAACCTGCTTCTCCCTCTCACTCCCTCTGCTCGTGTTCCCTCTCTAGCTGTGTTTCTCTTTGTCAAATAAATAAATAAAATCTTTAAAAAAAAAGAAATGGTATTATGGTTTTAATTTCAAATTCTTATTGTCCCTTTCTGGTATATTAAAAGCAACTCTCTCTCTCTCCTTCTTTCTCTCTCTCTCCATATTTAAAGATTTTCTTTATTTGTCAGAGAGAGGCAGGCAGGAGAAGCAAGCTCCCCATTGGGCAAGGAGCCCAATGTAGGACTCAACCCAGGACGCTGGGATCATGACCTTAGCTGAAGGCAGACACTTAGCCAGCTGAGCCACTGAGACATCCCCTGACTTTTGCATATTAATTTTGTATCCTGCAACCTTGTTATAATCACTTATGAGTTCCAGGAGTTTTTCGGTCAGGGATTTTGTACACAGATGGTCAATCATGTTTTCTGAAAACCAAGACAGTATTGTGTTTTCCTTCTTAATCTGCATACATTTTATTTCCTATTCTTGCCCTATTGCATTAGCTAGGACTTTTGGTACAATGCTGAAAGACAGTGGTGAGGGGACTTTCATGCCTTGTTCCTGATCTTAGTGGGAAAGCGTTGAGTTTTTCACCATTAAATATGACGTTAGCTGTACGGCTTCTGTAGATAGGCTTTATCTTTATCAAGTTGAGGAAGCTCCCCCCCATTCCTAATTTACTTAGTTTTATTATGAATGGGTGCTGGATTTTATCAAATGCTTTTTCTGAATCTATTAATATGATCATGTGCTTTCCTTCTTTAGCTTGTTGAAGTGATGAATGATTTATTTTCAAATGTTGAACCAGATCTACACACTCAGGATAAATCCTACTCGGTCATGGTGTATAGTTTTTTATACATTATTGGATTTGATTTGCTAATGTTTTGTTGAGAATTTTTGCATCTATGTAAATGAGAGATAACAGTCTTTCCTCGTAATGCCTCTGTCTGTTTTTAGTATTAGGACAATGTTGGCTTCATAGAATTAACTAGGAAAGATTCCCTCTGTTCCTCTCTCCTGAAAGATTATAGAGAACTGGTATAATGTTGTCCTTAAATGTTTGGTATAATTCACCAGTGAACCCATGTGAGGCTGGTGTTTTCTGTTTGGGAAGGTTATTAATTATTGATTCAATTTCCTTAATGCCCATGGGATTTATAGTGATGTTTCATCTTTCATTTCTGGTATTAATAGTTTATGACTTCACTCCTTTATTCCCTTAGACGGGTCAGAGGCTTAGCAATCACCATGGTCTGAATGTTTGTGTCCCCCATTCCAATTCATGTGTGGAACTCTAACCCCCAAAGTGATGGTATTACAAGGTGGGGTCCTTGGGAGGTGGTTAGGTCATGAGGGCAAGAGCCATCATCATTGGGATTAGTGCCCCTGTAGGAGACACCAGAGAGCTAGTTCATCCATTCCACCGTGACAGAAAACAGTGAGAAGTCAGCAGTGTGTAAACTGGGAAGGCTTTTACCAAAACTTGACTGTGCTGGCACAATGAATCTGGACTTTTAGCCTCCAGAACTATGTGAAATACATTTCTGTTTATAAACTACTCAGTGGTATCTTGTTATAGCAGCCCAAACAGACTAAGATATCAGTTTTGCTGATCTTTTCAAAGAACCAGCTTTTGGTTTTATTAATTTTCCCTACTGAATTCCTATCTCCAATTTTATTCATTTATACTTTAATTCTTTTTATTTCTGCTCTTTTGCTTACTTTGTATTTTTTAATAAAGATTTTATTTATTTATTTGACAGAGAAAGAGAGATCACAAGTAGGCAGAGAGGCAGGCAGAGAGAGAGGGGGAAGCAGGCCCCCCCCTGCTGAGCAGAGAGCCCGATGCAGGCCTCAATCCCAGGACCCTGAGATCATGACCTGAGCCGAAGGCAGAGGCTTAACCCTCTAAACCACCCAGGGGCCCTCTTCTGCTTACTTTGGATTTAATTTGCTCTTCTCCCACCTCAAGATAGAAACAGATTATTGACTTTAGAACTTTCTTCTTTTCTAATATGTGCTTCAATGCTATAAATTTTCCTCTGAGCACTGCTTTTGCTGCATCTCACAAATTTTGATAATTTGTGTTTTCATTTTAGTTCAATATACATATATATATCTTAAAGACTTATTTATTTGAGAGAGAGAGCATGAGGTGGGGCAGGGGGAGGCTGAGGGAAAGAGAGAGAGTCTTAAGCAGATTCTGTGCTAAGTCCAGATCCCGACATAGGCTCAATCTCACAACCCTGAGATCATGACCTGAGCCAAAACCAAGAGTTGGATGCTAACCGACCGTGTTACCCAGGTGCCCAGAAAAAAAAAAATAAATTTTAAGTAAGCTCCACACCCAGGTGGAGCCCAGTGTGGGGCTTGAACTCACAACCTTAAGATCAAGACCTGAGTTGAGATCAAGAGTCACTGCTTGGGGGTGTCTGGATGGCTCAGTTGGTTAAGCATCTGCCTTTGGGTTAGGTCATGATCCCAGGGTCCTGGGACTGAGACCTGCATCATGCTCCCTGCTAGGTGGGGAGCCTGCTTCTCCCTCTCCCTCTGTCGCTCCCCCTGCTTGTGTGCTTTCTGTCTCTCTCTGGGTCAAATAAATAGAACCTTAAAAAAAAAAAAAGAAAAGAAAAAAAAGAGCCAGTCACTTAACTGATAAGCCACCCAGGTTCCCCTTAGTTCACACTATCTTTAAATTTCTCTTGAGATTTCTTCTTTGACCCATGTATCATTTAGAAGTGTGTTGTTTAATCTTGAAGTATTTGGGGATTTTCCAGCTATCTTTCTGTTATTGATATCTAATTTAATTCCATTTTTATCTGAGAGCAAGACATTATTTCCATTCTTCTAAATTTGTTAAGGTGTGTTTTAAAGACCTGCATGTGGTCTATCTTGGTGGATCTTCCACATAAGCTCAAGAATACATATTCCACTGCTGTTGGATGAAGTAGACTATAGCTGTGTTGGTATCCAGCTGATTGATGGTGTTGAGTGCAGGTATGTCCTTACTGACTTTTTGCCTGCTAGATCTGTCTGATAGAAGGGTGTTAATATCTCCAACTATAGTAATGGATTTGTCCATTTCTTCTTGCACTTGTATCAGTTTTTGTCCCAAATATTTTGATACTCTGTTAGACACATACACATTAAAGATTGCTGTCTTCTTGGAGAACAGACACTTTTATCATTATGTAATGCCCTCTTTATCCCTGATAACTCTCCAGGCTCTGAAGTTTGCAAAATTAATACAGCTATTCCCATTTTCTTTCGATTAGTGTTGGCACGGTATATCTTTCTCTATCCATTTACATTTAAGTGGGCTTCTTGTAGACAACATATATTTCAGTCTTGTCTTTTGATCCATTCTGAAAATCTGTCTTTTAATGGGTACATTTAGACCACTGACATTCACAGTGATTACTGATATGGCTTAATTAGTATCTACCATATTTGTTACTATTTTCTATTTGTTGTCCTTTGTTCTTTGTTCCTACTTTTATCTTCCATTCTTTTTCTGCCTTTTGTAGTTTTAACTGAGCCTTTACACGAGTCCATTTCCTCTCCTTTCTTAGCTTATCAGTTACACTTTCTTACTTTTTAGTGTTGCCTTAGATTTTGCAATATGCCTTTATAACTAATCCAAGTCCACTTTCATGTAACACTATACTGCCTCCTGGATAGTATGATACCTTATAATAACCTTATAATAACAAAGTAATTCTAATTCCTGTCTCCTCTCCCTTGCATCATTGCTATCATTTATTTCACCTATATAAAAGCACACGTAAGTTTTATATATGTATAAACATGTAAAATATATATTATGTAGATAAATGTAAGAATACATAATCAGATACATTGTTGCTATTATTTTGAACAAATGGTTACCTTTTAGGTCAAGAATAAAAAAAGTTTTTATTTTACTTTCACTTTTTCCTTCTCCAATGCACTTCCTTTCTTATGTAGATTTGTTTCAGACCTATATCATTTTTCTTTTCTCTGAAGAACTTTTTTTTTTTTTAAGAGTTTTATTTATTTGACAGAGAGAAACACAGCCAGAGAGGGAACACGCAGGGGGAGTGAGAGAGGGAGAAGCAGTCTTCCCGCCGAGCAGGGAGCCCAATGTGGGGCTCGATCCCGGGTCTCCAGGATCATGACCTGAGCCAAAGGCAGTTGCTTAACCAACTGAGCCACCCAGGCGCCCCTCTGAAGAACTTTTAACATTTCTTGCAAAGCAAGTCCACTGGCAACAGATGACTTCAAGTTTTGTTTGTCTGACAAACTCTATTCTTCCTTCACTTTTGAAGGATAATCTCACAAGGTACAATATCCTAGGCTTGTGGCCTTTCCTCTCAACACTTCAAATACTTCAATCCACTCTCATCTTGTTTGTGTGGTTTCTGAGGAGTTGGATACAATTCTTATCTTTGCCTCTCTAAAGGTAAGATCCATTTTCCCTCCAGCTTCTTCTAGGACTTTTTCTTTGATTTTCTGTAGTTTGAAAATATGCCTACATGCAGTTTTGTTTTTGGCATTTAATATTCCAATTAGTGTTTGCTGAGCTTCATGGATCCATGGTTTAGTATCTGACATTAATTTGGGGAAATTCTCAATCAGTATTGTTTCAGATATTTTGTGTTCTCTTTCTTCCTTTTCTGGTATTCCCATTACATATAGATTACACCTCCTGAAGTTCCCCTACGGTTCTTAGATACTCTGTTCTGTGTTTTTCAGTCTCTTCTCTCTGCTTCTCAGTTCTGAAGATTTCTATTGAGATAGCCTCAAGCTCAGTGAGTCATTCCTCGGCTCTGTCAAGTCGACTAATAAGTCCAGCAAAGGCATTCTTCATTTGTGTTTTTTTTCCTTCTAGCAGTTCGGGTTGTTTCTTAGGATTTCCAAGTCTCTGCACATCCATTCTGGCATGTTGTCTTGCTTTATCCATTAGAGTCCTTAGCATATTAGCCACAGTTGTTTTAACTCCTGGTCTGATAAGTCCAACCTACTTGCCATGTCGGAATCTGCTTCTGATGCTTTCTCTGTCTCTTCAAACTGGGTTTTTGCCTTTAGTATGTTTTGTCATTTTTTCTTGATAGTCAGACATGATGCACTGGGTAAAAGGAACTGCTGTATACAGGCCTTTAGTAACGCAACAGTCACGTGTGGGAGCAGGAGAAGTATTCTCCAGTCCCTCGAGTAGGTCTCAGCAGTCTTCCCGTGAGCCTTTACCTCACTGACCGGAACTTCACATGTGCCCCTCCATCCCGTGTCCCGGCCCGCCCACTTAGGTGGGACAGGATGATAAGAACTCTGGAATGGGGTATTCTCCACCCAGGTCAGTTAGGCTCTAACAAAACCCTAGCAGACTAGGTTCTGGTGATAGAGCTTCACCTGAGAGCAAACTGAAGAACAGAATGATCTGGCACTTTTCAAAAATGGCTCTCTTGGGGCGCCTGGGTGGCTCAGTCATTAAGCGTCTGCCTTCAGCTCAGGTCATGATCCCAGAGTCTTGGGCTCCCTGCTCCGCGGGAAGCCTGCTTCTCCCTCTCTCACTCCCCCTGCTTGTGTTCCCTCTCTGGCTGTGTTTCTGTCAAATAAAGAAAATCTTTAAAAAAAAACAAAAAAAAAAACCCAGAATCTTAAAAAAAAAAAAAAAAAGCATTCCCTAGAGAATAGCCAACACTCAGGTTGCACTTTCCCAACCATTAACTCTTTCAATAAATTAAGGTCTAGAGATGGGATGTGATCACTAAAAGTTAAAGAAAGGGAGAAGAAACAGCCTGGGCCTCAGCTCAAAGATAAGCAATCCAATCCCTTTATTTTACACGTAAAAACATAGGCCATTTTCTCATACATTCTTGGTGAAACCTTTGTAAAAGATGATCTAACAACATCAATCACTTGTAAATGTACAGAGCCTTTGACCCAGCAATGTTACTTCTAGAAACAGGTCCTACCCGAACATGCATACAAGTATGCTCACTGTGGTACTATTTCTAAGGAGAATCAGGAACAATCCAAATGTCTTACAATAAGAAAAAGATTAAATTGATTATGGTGTGCCCCGCAGTGGAGGGCTTCACGGTCAACAAGAAGGTTGAGGTTGATTTATATGTACCCCATGGAAGTTCTCCAAGATATGGTGTTCAATTAAAAAAAAAAAAAAAAAAGCAGGACTCCTAAGAACATGGCGAACATGATCTCATTTACGTAAAAGACAAAATGAGGAACCGGTGCACGTGTGCGTGTACATGTGTAGGAATGCAATACACAGACAGAGAAAAAAGGTGGGTGATGTTCGTGTTTTGTTTTGTGTCTTTCTGCATCGTGGCAATGCACTACAAATGCATCTAAGTGTTACTTGGCCAACAGACGCACAAACAAACAAAAGCCAGAGGACAGGCAGGGACCCACAACGTGGTAGAGGAAGATCTGGTCCAGAACTCAGACCTCCTGATTCCTACTCTGGACTCCCTCCCCTACCATCTGAGTGTCCGTAGCTGTTTCCTTTACTCACAGCAGCCGCTATTTATCTTGGAGTCAGGTCATTGCAACCCCAGGACGTACAGATTATCCTCATGCACATTTTCTAGATGAGAAGACTGAGGATCCAGTATTTGTAGCCCTTGGTCTAATCTACAGAGAAAGACCTTTGTGCCTCTGCTTGGGGTCCCTCATACCCAGAAGCCACTTAGGAAATGCCAGACGACCTAAAAGAACTGACCTGATACTCCTCCTCGGCAAGGCCCTCAGCCAGGGCAAGCTGGCGCAGCTGGTCGGGGTCCTGGGCACGGAAGACGCGGCTGAGCAGGGTATAGATGTAGGGGGCCTCAGGGGAGGTCTGCAAGAGCACGGCCAGGCCTCCATACCAGGCAGCCCGTGACAGATGGTGGGCATAGAGGCGCTCTGTGGGCGACAGCAGGCGGAAGGCCTCCCGGCAGTCCAGGCTAAACACACCGATGTCATTGGGCAGGATGTACTGGGCGTCCGCCATGGGACCTGCTGAGAACCATCACCACCATCATGGCCATCATTTACCACACATCAACTACACACCTAGCTAGGCACTCTCGTGGTCTCAGTTAATCCCATTCACAGATATGCTGAGGCTCAGGTTAGGTGACTCATGTGAAGATATTACAAAACACACTGGTGGGTCATATTTGACCTGGGACCCCTCAACCTTTTAAAGTAAATTCAACTACCTAGTATTACAGATAGGGAAACTGAGGCCCAGAGCAGCTAGGAGCTTTGCCTAAGAACACAGAGGAGAGGTCAGAAGCAGAGACCTGCATCTCTAGACTCCCAGCCCAGGCCCCTCCCGCTCCCCTCCTCCTTCTCTGACTTCCTAGCCTCCTCTTTCAGAATTCTCCTGTAAGTTCTTCAATTCCACCCACTACTGTGTTCACAAGGACAGAGCCCCAGGTGACCAGCTGGAAGACCCACGTTACAAACCTGGTTCAGCCCTCAACTCCTAAAACTAAGTCAGTTGTTTCACTTTTCTGTGCCTCAGTTTCCACCTCTGTAAAATGGGCATGATAAGGCCAACCTCACCAGGAGGTGTGCAATCCGTCCTACTCTCACCCTTCTAAATGCCCTCATCCTCCTACCCTCTCCCTGTGCATGGCCTGGGGAGCTACAGAGCCACATTAGCTCAGAGCTAGAAGAAAACTCATTTTACAGACAGAGACCCTGAGGCTTAGAGAGATCACGCAATTTACCGTAGTCTCACAATCCCGTTGGGACCCGGGATCTCCTAACCCAGGGCATTCTCCCCACCGCCCACCCTTCTCGGGAAAGAGCGTCGAGCCTCCCCCACCACTTCGGATGCCCCGCCCCAACAGCACAACCCTCGGGGTTAACTCTTTGCTGCCCGGAGGGTTCCTTGGCCTCGGGGCTGCGATGAATGTGGAAGGAGTACCGGATGAAAGAAAGGGAATAATCTTGAGTTAGGTCCAGACTCGCCCTGTCCCCCGAGCATGACGCACTGTGACCCCCAAACCCGGGCGCTGCTCACCTGCAGCAGCGGCTCTCTTCGCAAACTCACTTCCTGCTTCCGGCTCCCCCATTCATTGGGGCTCCACGAGCTCCGCCCCCCACGGCCAATTGTCGGGTTCGGGGACCCGGATGGGCGTCAGCTCCAGCCAATAGGCGCACGTCGGCGCTCTGGGCCGGCCCGCCGCTCCCGGCTCCCGGCTCCCGGGCCCTTCTGGGTCGCGCGCCGGGTGGCCCCTGCGGCCTTGGCCTTTGTCCGCGAGGTGCTGGCGCGGCGGCCTGGAACCTGAGTGGCCGGCCTGGCCGCAGCCTAGGCCCGGCAGACCGGGCTGACAAGGTCCCCTGGAGTCCGGGCAGGGCGGCATGGGTGTCACGTACGGAACCGCGGGGACTCCCCCACAGAGGCCCAGCGCCGCTCTCGTTTGGGTCCCCGGACCTCCGTTTGGCAGGTGGGAACCTGCGCTCTGAAAGTGATGTGACTCCCTCTCCCTCCCTGATTCGAGGGTCAGGGCGTGAAGACGCTTAGGACACTGCGAACCGATGAGGTCACCAACCGGGGCCGGAGCTGGGGCGATCACACCCGTGCAGGGACAACTGCTTCACTGCACCGCCATCGTTTGGCCAGGGCTTGGAGGGCAGCGGCTGTACATCTCTGAGCCTCAGTGTCCTCGGCACAAAGGGTCGAGGGGTCTGGAGTTTGTTGGTGCTTGCCCAGTGCCTGGTGGAGGGGAGAGCCGCCTGTGACTCCCAAGGCCTCCCGGGACTGAGCTGGGCCTATGGTCCACCTTTGCACGTCTGCATGGACTCACAAGAGGACGATTTGGGTCCGGCATGGCATTGTCCAAGCGCTGGTGCCAGGCCTGGGCTCAGTGGGGAGCACTGTGAGGGGACTGGGTCAGCGCGGGTGGAGCCAGGCCATCTAAGGTTGAATCAGGCCACCGTGCTGTGTGGCCTTGAGTGGGACACTTTACCTTCTGAGTTTTGGCTTCCTCAGCCAGAAAACCCAGCTAACAATTGTCTCAACTCCGAAGGATGCTGCCGCCCTGAGTGAACTGATGTCTGGGCAGTCTGCTCCCCGGTGTTGTGGGGGGAGGGGCTGGAGAAAGGGAATACCGGAAATTCACACACTCTCCCTGCCCTACCTTTGCCACACCCGCGTCTGGGCTCACAGCAGCATCCACCCACCACAGGTGCCAGTTTCCCATTTATAAAAGTGCCCAAAGCCCCGCTTAACACAACAGTGTTACTGTTGGCTCCAATGATGACTAACATCACAGGGAGAAGCTCAATAAATTCTCTGTGTCCTTAGGAAAGTCATCCCTCTCATTTCCTGTGCATCACTTTTTATTGCCTTTAAAATGGGTCTACTCCCCTGACTTGGGTGAATTTGAGACGGGCACCAGTAAAGGAGGTAGTGCTCCCTAGCCATCACTGGGCAGCTCAGGCTAGCAAAAGATCCCAGTACTCCTGCGAGTCCAACAAGCTGCATTTTACGCTCACAGTTGATACGCCAGGTCTATGCTAGCGGCTTGACATGGAGGATATTTCATTCTCGTAAAAACCCTGATAGGATATTATTTTACCCATTGGGGGGTAAACTGAGGAGAGGGGGAAACTGAGGCTAATAGGTTCATTGACTTCCCGAAGGCCACCCAGGCTGTCCTCAGGTGCCCCTGACCTGGGCTCTCGCGTTCCTGAGATCTTCCACCACGCTGTCCCCTCCACTGGCCTCAGCACACACACCCATAATCACATGGAGACGTCCACTCAACTGGAGTCACGGCCATCCTAGCCTTGGTTCTTCCCCATGGACAGGCAGGAAGGGCAGGTGAGGACGTAATACTAAATACCTACTGTATTACACGTGCTCTCGGGACATTCACAGCCATCTGGTGATCTAGGAATTGCTATTCCATTTAACAGGTAAGGAGACTGAGGCTCCAAGAGCTGGAAAAGGGCAGAGCCAGGCCAAGATCAGGGTGGTCTTACCCTCCACCACAACCTCCAAGTTCTCCCTGGGATGATACCATGCTCTTCGTTGGTCTCTCCTTCCTCCTCTCCTTGCTGGGTCAGGAGAGAACTGGATTCCCAGTGGTAGGTGTGTATGTGTGTTAGGGCTTGCTATATTCCCACACCTGCCTGAGCATCTCCATCTGGGCTCTGCCACTGTGGCGTGTGAGGCTCCAGGAGCAGGAATTTCATCACATCCCCTTTCACCACCCACAGGAGCCCTCTGTCCTCTCGAGAGCCCCTGGGTCTGGTCTCCGTGGCCCCCACCAGCTGTGTGACCTACTGCGGGCCCTCCCCTTGCAATCTATACTCCCTAAGGCTCTGTCTTCAACTGGGGATGGTGCCCAGGTCAGGCCTGTACTTAGAAGTCCCTTTTCCAGATTTTTTTATATCTCCAGAACTTCCATCTACAGGTCTCCTTGGCTTGCTCCCCCACCCCCTCTCCCAGCGATGGTCTGAAAGGAACCCTAGCAGCACACAGAGTCTACCTTGACTCTCAGGAAGAGATGCCACTTAGCCCAGATGAGTCAGGGTCCAGTTCAGCCTTGGTCTCCATGGCAACTGAGAGCCAGCAGGCCCCAGCCCCATGTCCTCACCCCTTGTTTCTCTTTTCTGCCCCTCCAGACCTGGCTCTTTGGTTGGTCAAGCATCTTCCCTGCCACACGTTTGCACACGCTGTTCCGGTGACCTGAGCTGCCCTTCCCACCCTTCCCACCTCCATCCAAGGAAAGCAGCACAGACTGATGGAGGAGGAGGCCAGGCTGAGGCCAAGCAGGAAGTGGTGGGTTTGAGTCCTGACTTGGCCACTTGCTACCCATGTGAGTTGGCACCTGTGCCTTCATCTCTGCATAAACAGAAATGGTAACACCCCCCACCAGGTTACTGTCAGCATTAAACAGCAAAACCTCCTGGTTAGTGCTCCATGAACACAGTTAGCAGCAGCACAGCGAAGGGCATGTGGGCACTTGGTAATAGTAGCCCTTCCGTCACAGCCAGCACTCTAGACCCCGAGTCCCCTCCCATCCCCGGCTCCTGACCATCCCCAAACGAGGTTCCAAAGCCTCCATCCAGCACCTTCCCCATCAGGACAGCCCCAACCTCTTGCTCCAGCCCTCCTCCTGCCCCCTACCCCATGGCCTCTGCTTCAGCCACTCAACCCCTCACCACTCAGGTCCCTGCTTCCTCACACCTGAGCCTGTGCTCAGCCTCCCCTCTGCCCAGAGCACCCTCCCCCTGCTGTGGGGAGTTCCCACGCGAGCCTCCCTCACCCTCCCGCCTGCTTAGGAGACCTGCTCTACACCAGAAGGACACCAGGTGGTCCTGGTGCACAGGAAACTGTGCTGTCATTCAGTAATTGGATCTGTCGTCCACTGGACTGTGCATTCCTCCGGGCAGGGAACCAAGTCTGATTGTCTCTGTGTCCCCAGAGCCCACTTGGCGCAAAGTCCAGCCCAGAGTGGGTACCAGCAGGTGCCGGCCCCAGCCTGCTGCCCATCCCTCACTCATGCAGGGGCTGGTGGCACTGCACGCATGCTGGACACGTGGGATCTACGAGGGCAGGCTGAGCAGCAAGATTTATAGAGGAACCCAGGGCAGCAGCAGGGTGAATATCTGGAGCTGGGTTGGCAGGCTCAGGGCACAGCCAGCCTAAGCTGGGGGTCAGGGACGCATGGCTCCTTCACTCCCCCAGGGACACAGTGTAGGCGGCATGATGTGGGACACCCCAGGAAGGGCCAGGGCATAGGGGTGGGCTTCCCTCCATCAGCCCAGGACAGAGCTGGCGCTGAGGGCCCCGTCATTCTGACTGGGGTAGGGGTTTCAGGGACCAGAGTTAAGAGGGGAGGAGCATAGCCCATCCATCCAACACGTCCATCTGGTGTGGCTATGTGCCAGCGGGTAGAGTGCCACATGCAGAGGTCCCTCTGGGCTGCAGGAGGTGGGGGCCTAGGTGGCAGGTAGGTGTGGCAGCCGGGGCCCCGGGGGAGCCTAGTCCAGCGGCCCCTGGAAAATGAGGCGGACGCAGCCATGCTCGCCAGTGAGCCAGGCCCCACAAAAGGGGCAGGCAGCGTGGAAAGCGTGGGTTCCATGGGGCAGTGGTGTCTGGGCCCAGTAGCGGGCAGTCTTCTCTGAACAGACGTGGCCGCAGGGTGCAAAGGCATGGCTCGGTGGCCCAGGGTCCAGACAGAGGCCGGCCTCCTGGCCAAGCCACAGAGGGACGTAGGGCCCCACGAGGCGACAGAGAGGACACTCGCGCTCCTGGGGGCCCCGCTCTCTCCTGCAGCCCCAGCCGTGGTAGCCGTGGACGTGGCCACACCGGACGTAGACCCAGGGCTGCTGCTTGTCGGGTGCTGTGCGGCCCCGGGCCGGACTCGGGAAGGCCAGGGTGCTGAGGCCCACGGGACACTGAGGCCGGGCCGCGTTTGCCTCCTGCCGCTGGGCCTCCAGCTGCTTCAGAGTGGGGGCCCTCAGGAGCCCCGCCGGTGTGCGCCACAGCAGAGTGGCCCCACACAGGTCAATGAGGGAGCCGTCCTGCAGCACGTTGGACTCGTTTTCTACCTGCCAGAGACAGCAGAAGGGCCTTGCTGCTCAAGGGGCCACCAAACCCAGCCAGGCCACCTGTCCCTCCCACCATGCCTCACTGGAGAGAGCACCCTGGACAGGGGGGTCGGTTAGGCCAGAGGAGAGGGCAGGGCTGGGGCAGACGAGGGGTGAGGATTCAGGCAGAGGAGTCAGGAGGGCTGAGAAACCACATGGGAGGGCAGGTCAATGCTCATAGGCAGGCATTGCCCTCACAGTGGGACATGGGCCTTACTCACTTCGTCTATCAAATCAGGAGATCTGGACCAAAATGAGGTTTTCCCCCAGGCTCTCCGCTAAGGGCACAAGTGGGGAACTCTTCTATCTGAAACCCTGGGGACTCGGCCCAAGGCAGCTCTCCTCATGGCCGCGGCTGAACACAAGGACTCTACAGCTAGCCTGCTTCGGTGTGAATTCTGGCTTCACTGTGTACTAATTCTGCATCCCTGGTCAAGTAACTCAACCTCTCTGTGTCTTCGTTTCCTTATCCTCAGGCTGGATGCTACTTCCCACACGTCCCGTTATCTCAAGCGGTTCTCACGAATCAATCATTGTAAGCGCTTGGAAGGGAACCTGGAACAGAGTGCGTACTCCACAAGCAGATGCCAGGGAAATTCACAAGCAGAGTTTTTAAAAAGAATGTTTCCCCAAATCTCCCGGTAGAACTGATGCTCTGGAAAGAGAAGCCGTGCTCTTCCCTGAGATTTCGCCTCCGCTGGCCCGATGTGCTCATACGTTAAAGAGCTCTGCGTGGCCTATTTCAGGAGTGTGGCCACGTGACCTTGGGCTGGCCCCGACCTCTCTCTAGGACTCTCTCCCAGCTCGGAACCTGGGTTCTCTGGTCTGTGCCACGTGGGGCCTTCACTGCCACCTCTGTCAGAACTCCTCCAAGGGCCCTTCCCTGCTAGGTGAGGATTATAAGGCTAAATGCGTCGGAACGTGAGGAACACCTTACAGACTGCCAACAATTTGGGCTGTAAACTGCTCACACGTGGGCCAAGTGTTGCCCTCCTAAGAGGCTGTGATTCCTTCAGCTTCCAGCATCCCCAAAGCCACTCGGTACTGCAGTGCTCACATCTGCTCTACCACACGCCGCCCCACAGACCTCCGGCAGTGCATGGGCTACGTTTTGGGGACTATGGTCTGGCCCTCTCTGTGGGGCAAGTGGTACATGGCCCCCAGACGGAAACTGTTGGGGCTCCCTTGTGTAGAAGGGCAGGAGATCGGGGGGAACGGCCCGGGAGGGGTGAAGGGAGGGGGTGTGCGGGGAGGAGGCCACCTACCAGCTTCCCTCGCTGCTGTGCAGAGCGGCTGTCCCTCAGAGTGTAGACGTTCCCACAGACCGATATCTCCCTCCAGACACCCGGGGCCGAGTCCTCAGAGAAGCCGCCTGCTGGGTGCATCACCAGGACCCCGTTGGTGGTTAAGCCGTCCATCAGGCCGTCGGGGGTCCGCCACTTGGCCGCCCGCTCCTGAGACCACATGTGGGATCAGATCCTATCTCCAAGTGGCCCCCCAGCAGGCTGTGAGCCAGGGATGCTGCCCCTCTACCCTCTATGGTCAGAGGTGGCCCCCAGAGGACTGGAATGGACACAGCACGGCTGTGCGCATCACTTGAAACCTCAGAGCTTCATGGTGCTCATTTTTTAAGTGGCATCCCTAATACCGGCACATCTAACATTCTAGTTAGATGACTGCCAGCTGGTCCATCAGCCCAGGGTGCTGCCCCTCCCTACCCTACCGCCCTGCTCATTCTCAGGTGAGGTGCCAGTCCGCCTGTGGGGCTCACTCACTCCAAGGAAGATGTTGCTGGAGGCATCAAAGCCAGCGGCATAGATGCGGGCAGTATAAGGTGGCCGGCGGTCACAGAGGATGCGGCAGGCATAGCGGGAGATGGTACTCTGGGCTGAGGGGCCCTCTGCAGCCCCTCCCCCGGGGGAGGTGTCTGTTACCACAAAGTCGATCATGTTCTCTGTGGAGCGGCCGATCTGTGAGGATGAGGGGAGCAAGCACAGGGATGCTATATGTGCAGGTCAATACCATGGGCTTCCCCTGCACCCCACACCACCCCTGCCAGCCAGCCCAGGGTTCCCCACGGCTGCTCTGCAAGCTGGGTCACCAAACAAAGAAGAGGAGGGAGCAGTACCATCCCAGCTCCCTGGGCCCTCTGGGCTCTCAGCTGGCGTCTCCAAATCCAGTCCCTGGGGTCTGGGGCTTCTCTGTCTCCCACACTCCATAAAAATGAGTTGATTTTTTTTGATAAACCAGTGAAAAGGTGACACCCAGTCCGGGAGTGCCCAAACATTAGCAGCAAATGGCGAATTCTTTTATAGGTACTAGAGCCCATGCCCAGCACTTCCTGTGCAATATCTCAGCTGATCCATTGGATAATTCCTTGGAGAGGTGAGGTACGTTATGGGCTCCACTGTACAGATGAGGAAACGGAGGCCCAGAGCAAGTCAGTGACTCTTGCCCAAAGTCACCCAGCTGATAAGTGATGGAACTGGGATCTGACCCAAGCAGTATGACTCTCACGCCACACTCTGAACCCCTAAGCTGCATGCCCTCCCGTGGCCTGGGTGTCTGGTCTTGGGCTGCAAATTTTGATGCAGCCACTAATTTGCTGTGTGACTCCAGGAAGCCAACAGCTCTCCTTGGACATCCTGCTCCTTCATCTGGAGCATAGTCGACTGCACTGAGTGCCCCCAAAGCAACTTCTCCACACGGCCTTCGGTCTTCCAGGTTCACCCTCGAATGTCCGCAGAGCCGGACCTCGAGGCCTGGTGGCCCAGTGGCCAAGAGGCGCGCAGAGGGGCCTGAGCATACCTGGAACATGTCCGTGTCACTGTCATGTGTGTATTCGACGATGACCGAGTGGCTCCGGGACAGCGTGTATGAGATGCTGTGCTGGCCGCGGTTACTCAGGGCCTGGTGGGGAGAAAGGAAAAGTCACTTCCCAGGGCACGTAGCCAGGAGAAGTGTGATTCTTGGAGCCAGAAGCTGGAACCCAAGGCCCACTGGCCAGTCCCAGCGAGAGGGCAGCTCTACCCCGCCAAGGAAGTACAGCACAGCTGGCCCGACATGCCGGTTACCTCATTTGACCCCTATAGCCACCCCAAGAAGGAGGCATCGTTATCATTCCCATCTTACAGTGCAGGGAACCGCAGCTCAGAGAGGAGAAGAAACTGGCCTAAAAACACACAGCTAGACACAGGAGAGCCTGTATCTGAACCCAAGTCCTCGGAAGCCAAAGGCTTTTCCTTTGCCATTGCTACGTGACCATCAGGTCCCTTCTCTGAGCCATGGCGGCCTAGAAATGATGCTGATCATTTCCATCCAATGGCTGGGGTCTGACCATCAAAGAAACATTTTGCAAACTGTGACGTATAGTATGCTACAAGGGAAATTCCCTCCGCGCCATGGCTCTGATAGCCCAAGGCAGTGAGTGAGTGAAGACACAGGGGGCTCCCCTGCTCCCGTGGGGCTGTGGGTGGGTAGAACCTGGAAGGCCAAAGACCTGGGACTTGGGCAGGGAGTGCAGGAAGGACCTCTGTCCAGGTCCTCTGGGACAAGCTGCTTGCCTTGGAGACGAGCGGTGTGGAGATGTGGTGCATGACATCGGGCTTCACACCGTTGGCATGAGGCCGGCGGCTCAGCGCCAGGCGGCTTCGCCGGCGGCCCTTATCCCCACTTGCCAGACACCCGTTGTAGCTGTGGATGTGGGGGGTTCAAAAGAAGGGGTTGCAGGGAGAAAGAGAGAGACAGACAGACAGAAAGTGAGCCCCTGAGAGATTTGGAGGAAGTGCCAACTTCTGGGCAGAGTCTACCTTCATAAACAAACCATACACTACCGATCAGCGCGTTTGGGGAGTGGGGTGAAGGGCACAATATCTTCAAAAGGCCTTTCATTCAATTATCCGTTATTTCCTGGACACCTGACTGATCAGCTGCTGGGTGCTGGGATGCCACACGGGGCACACCGCAGGTCACTTCTGTCCCCTCAGTGGCAGGGAAGGGGTGTCCTGAGCTTTCCAAGGAAGCTGGGCACCAACTGCACCACAGGCCCAGCGGCAGGAGAAGGGAATTCTCAGATTACATTTTGGAGAGGGGGAACATCTTTACTAGGCCTTGATGAACTGGAAAGGGTTCCTCCCCTTTACACCCAACTGTCATTCACAACACCACAAGTACAAATGGAAACTGCAATGAAAAGCACAAACGGACCCACAATAGCACCATCTCCACATACCCATACATGTCAAATTTCTACCTTCCTTCTTTTTTTTATCCGGAGGGAGTGACCGTGGAAGGCAAAGATGGGGTGAGTCACAGCCTTGATCGCTGCCATGGACTGGAGCCTCCCGTGTTCCTGGAGCTTCACGCTATTAATTCCCTAATGGAACCTGTGCAATGTCCTGCCAGGCAAGTATCTTTCTTCCCACTTTACAGATGAGGAAAATTGAGGCTCAGGGAGGTAAAATGACCTGCCTGAGGTGCCAGGCTAGTAAGTAAAGAAGTCAGAGATTTGAACTTGGGTCTGACGCCAGTCAATCTTGCAGAAGCCCTTCCAGAAGGAAGGCTCGCCCCAAGCGAAGGGCCTGAGGCTAGCAGGGTTTGGTGAGATCGGGGAGTGGTGATTTGAGTGGTGAGCTGAAGCAGAGGCAGGTGAAGCTGGGGGAAGGGCCCTGAACATGAGGCTTAGGAGTCTGGACCTTATTCTGCAAGACTAGGGAGCTACGGAAGGTTTTGGAGTGGGGAGTGCCGGGACGAAGAGCTGCTAAATACAAAGACTACGTGAATCAGTTTTCTTGTGAGCTTCCCTGGCTCCACCCGTGGAGACTCTGATTCTGTAGGTTTGGGGGTGTCAGTGGGTCTTTTCAGGGTGCTCACCAGGTCGTCCTATACCCAGCACGTGGCTTCACTGCTCTACTGAGAATAAACAGCTGCTAAGAGGGCCTCTACCCTTAAGTCTGCACTCTCCTTCATCAGTGGCCTCATCCTCTGCTGGAAAGTCTGTCCTTCCTGTGGGATACCCAGCAGCTGTTTTTCTCATGCAAGCAAAAGTGCTTTTGCCCTCATAAGTTCTTCCAATTTATGGGGTGTGGGGCACTTTCCAACACAGGATCAGGGCTCAGATGGGCCTGGCTTAAATCCTGGCTCTTCCACTTGTCACTTATTTACTTCTGTAAAATGGTGCTAATTAATCAGGACCTACCCCACAGGTTCATTGTGAGAACTAAATGAGATGAAGCATTTAAAAATGCTTGACACAGTGTTTGACATATATAGATAGCAAGTCCCTGATAAATGTTAACTTATTAGGAAAAAGCACATGATGTATACATGTCAGCAAATGGTAGCCATTATTATTTCTAAATAATCACATTGATAGCATAGCTTATCAAATATCTTCTTCTGTGCAGATGGTAGAGAGAGAGGCCAAAAGGCAGCATGTATAGGGGAGGAAGAAGAGGGATCTGTGCTTGGGGGCAGCACGAAGTGGGTGGTGCAAGGATCCTGGTCAGGTGGAGACCAGGAAGGGAGTGAGGTCTACCCAACCACCAACTCACATCGCTTCCCCTCTCCTGGCCTCCGTTTTCTCATATGTAGCGTGAGGGTCAGCTGTGGCTTAGTCAAAGTGCACAGACCTAGAGTGAGAAAGACCTGGGTCCAAATCCCAGCCCTGCCACTTACCAGCTGTGTGCCCTTGGACCAGTCACTTCCCCTCTCTGAGCCTCGGTTTCCTCACCTCCTTCCTCACAGCATCTTTGTGAAGATTGAAATGAAATAATGTCCATGAAAGGGCCTGGCACAAGCCTGCCTCCCAGAACACTTGATATGCGCCAGACACAGTCCTCGGTGCCTTACACAGATCACCTCATTTATTCCTCTGACAACCCTCTGAGGTATTATTATCAGCCCTATTTGTAAGATGGGGAAATGGAGGCACAGGGAAGTTAAGCAACTTGCAGAGGTGGGATTTGAACCAAGCATTTTTGCTGGAGAACCAGAGTTCTTCACCCCAGACTACACATGCTAGGTGATTTATGAAAGGCAAATGGTGCTACTTTTTTTTTCTGATCAGAAACTACAGGGGCAGATTTCTCAGTAATTTATTTTTTAAAATGGGGAGATAAGATAACAGGAATTGAGGTGGGTTTAGTCAACTGTGTCTCTCAGTTGGGAAGGTGAGGAGGGACAAACGGCAAAAGGTCGCATATGGGGAGTGGGGCCCTTGGTCTGGTTGCCCTGGGGGTGTCTCGTGCCCTGCCCCACCTGGATCAGGGTCGCTCACCCCAGGACGATGAGTTCGCCATACTTGATGGGCTCCTCGCCTGGCTGTGCATCTTCGCCAGGAGAAGAGAGGATACAAGAGCCCTGGCTCCCTGGATGCCGGAGGTCTGAGGTTCGGGGAGACCCCACTTCAGGGTTTCCTTCTAGCACCATTCTGGGCAGAGTGGGAGAGGAGAAAAATAATTTGGCACCTCCCATCCCAACCCTCCTCAATGCCAGCTCAGGCCTGCAGTAGGGCCACCTAGGCTAAGGCCAGAGTGACCTTTCACCACCTCTGTTGCTATGGCAACTGCTCCACCTCTGCCTCCTTCAACTGTCCCGGGGGGTTGCTGGGATACCAGGGAAGGGAATCGGGTGGGATGGAACCAAGAGGAGAGGGCCTCACATTCAGAGAGTCAGGATGGACCAGCATGGGGTGGCCAGAGGCTTCTTTTTGGCCAAGACTGGGATCTGGGATCTGCTTGGAAGAGGGACACCTCAGGAGTTGGAGGACCCTTATTCCTCATCTTCGACTTAGTTCTGGGTTGACTCTTGGCCACACCATCTCTGAGTAACCCTTCTGTCCGGTTTTTGGAATCTGTCTATCCATCTTAATCATTCAGCCCCTTTACGGATCTAGGCCTCTGTCTGTCTGTCCTTTTTCTCAATGACTCTCTGTCCTCCTGAGCTGTCCTTTTCGCCGTCTCTCTTCCCACCCTTCTCCCCATCTCCGTCTGTCTGGCCACCTTCCTCTCCCCATCCATCTGTCTCAGTCTCCCCACCTTGGCCTCACTGGGCGGGCAGAGCCTTGGACCCCTCCCGAGTGCTCGCCCCCTCCCTCCCTCAGGTGTCTGTCCGCAGTCCCAGGGCCGCCCGGGTCTCTGGAGGCCTGTGGGGGCGGCGCTCCCCCCTCCGGCTGGGGCTGCAGCAGAGCCCGTCTCCGCAGGAAGCCTGTTTGGAAAACATCCTCGCGCAGGAGGGACCGCGCTGGGGCAGGCCCGCGCCCCGCGCCGGGGGCAGGCACAATGACGGCCCAGCGCATACGCAGATACACACCCGGCGGCCCCTCGCCACAAACACGCGCGCGCACGCACACAGTCCCGCACACTCCGAGCCCCGCGGGCAGTGCTCAGACGGGCGCCGAGTCCACCCGGGACCCGAGAGCGCGCAAACAGTCCCCTCGAGCCCACCCTCGGACCCACTCCCCCTGCCACCCCCAGACACGCAAACACGCCCCCCGCGCCCGCCGGAGCCCGCCCGACGCAGCCCCCGCCCCCTCCGCCCCGGCGGTCTAACCTGGCCGCGCTCCCGGTCCCGCTCGGCGCCGCTCCCTTCGCGCCTCGCCCCTGCTCGGCCGCGGGGCCGCTGCGGCGGGATGGGCCCGGCCCGCGGCGGCTCGGCGCTGCCTCGTCACGGGGACACCCGGGGCCGGGGGAGGGGGCGACGCGAACCGCCACACTCCGCCCCCTGTCCCGATGCCCCGCCCCTGAATCCCCGCCCCCCCTAGACTCCGCCCCTTGCGGCGAAGCTTAATGCTAGTCTACAGTGCCCCGTCCCTCTGGGGAGACCTCGCCCCTTCCCTCACCCCGCCCCAGACTCTGGAAAGCCCCGCCCACCACCTTGTCTCAGGAACTCCCTAGCCAGTCTTCACTGGTTCGGGGACTCCCCAGTATCTTTGAGATCCAACCCCCGGTTCAGGCTCCCCAGACCCCGCCCTCATTTCTGGGGACTTCCGGGTTCTCCCGGCGACACGGGCGCCCCCTCCCCCACCTCAAGCCGGAGCCTTGGGCGGGAGGGCCTTTTTCCCACGTTTGGCCGCGGGACTCTCCACCTCCTGTCCGAGACCCCGCCTTCCAGAATTAGAAGAGAGAAGCGGGGGCTGGAAGGAGAGAAGGAAAATACTAGAGGAATCGGAGGAGGGGGCTGTCCGTTAGCAGGGAGGCCGAGGAAAAACGTTGCAATTCACTGACTCGCAGAGCTGTCTTCCGCTTAGCTTGGTCACTTTCTCGCTGGGTGACCTCTGGCCGGCTCTGGGACCCGGGGTGTCTGGGAACATCTCCCCCCTTTGCTCTGGCACACACACACTACCCGGGAAACCACAAGGGGATGGAGACCTTGGGGGGCACACAGCTCCTTCCGGACTTGGGCTTGCAAGAGATCTATCAGTCTATACCAGGTGCCATGCTCTGTGCTTTGAGCACAATAAGGCCTTTAATTTCTGGAAGGCAGGCGCAATAATCCCCCATTTTACAGATGAGAAAACAGAGTTGTACAAATCCAGCTTGGAACGTGGGTACCTTGCTAGAAAGGACTGACCAAGAGTAGATCTCAGCTGTGTGACCAAAATCTGGGCTTTTGTAACTTGTTGTTATGATGAGGAATGCGGGATGGGACTCAGAGGTGCAGAGCAGGAGAGACCCAGAAATGCATCAGATAAGATCCTTACAGCACATAATTTCTCAGTATGTTTGGAACCATAACCAAGGGCTGGGGGAACCCCACAGGGTAGACCCTTAACCTGAGTCTTTGGTGTATTTATTGAGGAAATCAAGGAAGGCTGTACAGAGGAAACGTCCTCTGGCTCCAGTCATGAAGGATAAGTGAAAGTTTGCCCATACATTCCTGAGAGAGCGCATCCTTTCTTCTCTCCCCCTACCTTGTTGCTTGTGAAGCTCCCTGTCTCCTGGACCCCCCTGAGCCCCACCATGTCCACACACCCCACTAACTCCTCCACCTAAAAAGAGTCCATGATACCAACTGCTTTGCCAACTGTTTGGGGGTCCCAGCAGCCAGATGAAACAAGAAGGCAACTAGCACTACGTCTTTTTTTTTTTTAAAGATTTTATTATTTATTTATTTGACAGAGAGAGATCACAACTAGGCAGAGAAGTAGGCAGAGAGAGAGGAGGAAGCAGGCTCCCTGCCAAGGAGAGAGCCTGATGTGGGGCTCCATCCCAGGACCCTGAGATCATGACCTGAGCTGAAGGCAGAGGCTTTAACCCACTGAGCCACCCAGGTGCCCAGCACTATGTCTTTTAGGGACAAAGGCACTCATTAATCAAAGAGAGTCTCCCTGAGAGGCCACCACTGAGAAGGGTGGACTGCTGGGCTGTCAGCAGCAGATCATACAAATCCTGCATCACAGGAGAGCTCCCATCCATGAATGCTTGCCCACTTTCATGCCAGGCACACACAGCCACCATGGGATATGGGGACAGTGAGGCTGTCTCACTCCTCTTTGCATTCCCAGCTTCCAGCACATTGCCTGCCAGAGCAGACCCTCAGTGAACATGTGCTCAATTACTATTAGAATCTCCAGTTTACAGATGAGGAAACTGAGGCTTGGGGAATGGGGGGAAAGATGCTTGTCCCTGGTCACACAATCATGCAATCACGTAGCTGAGGACTGATCAGAGCCCCAGTGCTACCATCTGACACCAGGCTGCAGGGAGGAAGGACTGAGAGATATTCCAGGGTACTGCAGGAGGAGGAGATTTAGTGGAGTATAGTGGACTGGGGTCAGAGCTGCATGGTGAGCACAGCCAGACCACAAAAGGCCTCCTGAAGCCTGGGGTGAGCCTGGTCCCAGCATTGTCCAGGTGGGGGATAGGAAGGGAGAGTTTTGGGACACCACCAACAGACACAGGTGCTCAAGTTCCAGCCTTGACTTCTGGCTCTGCCTCAAGAACTCCAGCTTCTTAATTTCTCTAGACTTCATGTTTCTTATTTATAAAATGGGAATAATAATAGTACCTACCTATCATGGGATAAAAATTTATATTATTGTTCTGAAATCCCTTTGTTTAACCCCTGCCTTCTCTCTCTTCAATCTAGATCTTGCAAAAAAAAAAAAAAAGGCAACAAAGAAAGGAACAAGAAACAACCTCTATTTCTTCAATTCTTGGCTTCAAGTGTCTGAGACAAGTGGCTGGCATAATGTTTGGAAAATTTGTGTACCTATTTCAGAAAAGATGTTGAAGAAAAAATCAACAAGGAACTCTCAGGGCTAAGAGATTTGGAGAGAAGACAGAAGGGCTAAAATGCTGGGCTATGCCTTTGAGACCCTTGTAAGTGGGAATGGGGGTTGGAAAAGATTGAACCCTAAGGTAGAGACCACATTTGATTGGAGAAGTTTATGGAGCAATTTATGTCCCAGGACATCGTTGAAACAATAGAGAACTCGGCTAGCATTGAGAAGAGTTTAACAGCTGGGTGTGGCCAAGGAAAGAGTTAGGCAAGGAAAACACCAAACCACTGTCATTCCAGGGTGACTGTGGGCACACCCAAGGCTGCACTTCCTGAGGACCAAGACAGAGGCTTTAAATTTAGACTGGAAAATGGGGGAATTGGGGGGAGACAGACTTCACTAAAATAACCCAACCAGTCACTAAACAGATGAATGACAATAACAAGTCTCAGAGGGGGTAGACTAGTACTGAGTTGCTACAATATACTAATTAAAATCTTCAGTTTCAAAAAAAATTGTAGTTCATGCAAAGAAACAGGAAAGGATGACCCATAGACTGGAACAAAAGCATGCAGGCGTTGTCCGGATGTGGGGAATTTGGCACCCTCATACACCGCTCATGGGAATGTAAAATGGTGCGCTGCTTAGGAAAACAGTCCAGCAGTGCTTGAAGCAGTTAATACAGAGTTACCACATGAACCAACAATTCCACCTCTAAGTGTATACCAAGACAAATGCAGTGTTAGAAATAAAGAAAGTCAAGGACGTCAATAGCGCAAAAATCAGGAACGTGGTCATAATGGGGAAGAAGCACAGGAGGGAAAGCATTAGGGTGCTGTCCATGGTGCTGTTCAGTTTCTTGGCTGAGTGTACTCACCTGGGTTCTTGTTTTATAATAGTCAAGCTGTGCATTTATGTTGTAGAGGTTATTTGTTTGTTTGATATTTTAAAATAAAAGTGCTTAAAATAAGGTTAGCTGGTTCAACCAAGCCTTCACACTCTGCAATTTGAACAGGCGGGGACTTGTTCCATCTGAAACTACAGGGGCTTTCTTTTTCTTTTCCTTTTCCTTCTTTTCTTTCTTTCTTTCTTTCTTTCTTTCTTTCTTTCTTTCTTTCTTTCTTTCTTTCTTTCCTTTTTTTTTGCCCATGAGCATTAGTAAGAAAGACACTTTTATTATGGTCCAATACACACACAGGCACACAAGGGAAACACCAGTGTTACGAGACAATACGTATCTTTGCTCCATGTGATGTACTTGGTTATTTTCTATTCTGTTCTGTTCTATGTTAATAAAAATGTTGAGGGGCACCTGGGTGGCTCAGTCATTGGGCATCTGCCTTCGACTCATGCCCTGATCCCGGGGTCCTGGGATTGAGCCCTGCATCGGGCTCCCTGCTCAGCGGGAAGACTGTTTCTCCCTCTCCCACTCCCCCTGCCTTATTCCCTCTCTTGCTGTGTCTCTCTCTGTCAGATAAGTAAATAAAACCTTTAAAAATGTTAATTGGACTCATGAAATCAATTTAATAACCCACTGATATAGGCCATCATTCTAGTTTTTAGAAAGTCTTATCTGATATCGATGTGTCAGCAGGTCTGGTCTCCTTTGAGGCTTCTCTTCTTGGCTTACAGATGGCCACTTTCTTGCGTGTCCTCACATGGTCTTCCCTCTGTGCATGTCTTTGTGTCGATTTCCTCTTATAATGACATCAGTCAGATTGTTAGGACCGAACCTAATCGCCTCATTTTAACTCATCTGCCACTTTGTTTTATTTTATTTTATTTTAAAGATTTTATTTATTTATCTGAGAGAGACAGAGAGTGAGCAACAGAGAGAGGACAAGCATGGGGGGCAGAGGAGGTGGGAGAAGCAGACTCCCTGCTGAGCAGGGACAGGGACTCAATTCCAGGACACTGGGATCAGGACCTGAGCCAAAGGCCAACCCTCTTAACTGACTGAGCCACCCAATTGTCTCTCACTTACTTCTTTAAAGACCCATCTCCAAACACAGTCACATTCTTAGGTACTGGGGATTAGAGCTTCAAGATATTACTTTGGAAAGGAGAGAATTCAGTTTATAAGAAGCAACTTCCCAAGGAATAGGGAGGGAGAGAGAGCCAGGAGGAAAAGGGAGAAAGGGTTTCTAGGTCTATACATCTACAAATGGGGAGGCATAGGAGAGTTCAGAGCAGTGGGGAAGTATACACTCTGGTTGGTTGGACGGTGAGGAAGGGAGTATGAGGTTGGAGAAGATGGTAGGGGCCATGAAGTGTAGACTTTAATTTGAAAGGTGATGAGTCCCAGCAGGATCCCCTGGGACCCTGGAGGTAGATCCCAGAAAGCTGAACTTAATGAGTGTTTCAGATGGACTAAGACCCACACCTGGGAAAAGACGTTGTAGGTGTCACCAACAAGCTTGCTTGATTGCTTCATTCATTCATTCATTCCTTCGTTCGTTCATTCATTCATTCATTTAAAAGGCTTTATTTATTTATTTCACAGAGAGAGAGAGAGAGCACGAGTAAGCAGAGCGGCAGGCAGAGGGAGAGAGAAGCCGACTCTCTGCTGAGCAAGGAGCTTGATGTGGGACCCGATCCCAGGACCCTGGAATCATGACCTGAGCCAAAGGCAGACGCTTAACATCTGAGCCACCCAGGCACCCCCACCAACAAGTTTTAGATGGGACCTGACACTGACTGAATTAGAGAAGATAGACTGGAGGGGGGCAAGAATGGAGGCAGAAAGGCCATAGTAGGGGCTGCACTGAATAACCAACTGACAATACTAGTAGTTAACTTCCATAGAGTGCTTACTATATGCCTTAAGCCAGGCCTGAGCTAAGTACCTTGTCTATGGAATCATGTTAAATTCTCTCAACAGTCCTGTAGGGAAAGTACTTTTTCATTCTTATTTCACAGTTAAGAAGACTGAGGCCCAGACAGCTGAAGGGACTTGCCTCAAGTCACACAGCTAGGGGGGCGCCTGGGTGGCTCAGAGGGTTGAGCCTCTGCCTTTGGCTCAAATCATGATCTCAGGGTCCTGGAGTTGAGTCCCACATCCGGCTCTCTGGTGGGCGCCTGCTTCCCCCCCTTCCTCTGTCTGCCCCTCTGCCTGTTTGTGATCTCTCTCTCTGTCAAATAATAAATAAATTCTTTTTTTTTTAAGTCACACAGCTAGGGAGAAGTGTGTTTTGGGATGTCAGCCCTGTTCCCTGGCAATCACAGGGGAGATGGCAGAATTGGTGGGATCCATGGCAACATAAGTGGGTAGGATGTGGGAGAGATTGAATGTGGGGGCTAAGGGAGAGGGGTGAAGTGTATGTGGGCAGTTCTAGGTCCATTACCCCCATATCTGCAATCAAAAGTGGAAGGGAACTCAGCTTACTACTTCTCCCTCTGCCTCTCCCTTCTCTGACTTCCCTTCTGTGCTGCTCCAGGGGGCTCCCAGGGTACCAGGAACAGGGCTGAGCATTGTTTGTGTGAAAGGTATAGATCTTAGTTCATACTTCCTACATATAAGATACAGAATGTACTTTTGTCTCACTCAACTTCAACGCTTTTTCCATTGGTGGAAATTTGGAGTTCTTTCCCCTTATCCCGGGACAACACCACTGGCCCCCAACCTGTCTGTTCAAACGGGTCCCTGATGAGATGGCCCTACAGGACCCCCACCCTAAGAAGCCTCTTCCCAAGCAACCTTGATCTCCAGGACTGGTGGCTTCTCTGCTCTCTCTTCATTACACTTCAAAGCATAGGATCATTTCTGCAGGTAAAGACACAGGTATTTCTGCCAAGTATGCCTTGGTCACTACACACTAAGGTCTTGCTGCCTCCTTGGGGAAAGGGATTAGCCACCCACTGACTCCTGGCCTAAACCACTTTTCTGGGGTCCACTATCCCTGGACAGCTGGTTGCAGGCTTCGCAGTTGGGACTTCCTAAGTCTTTCTCCCTGTCAGCCAACATCCCTCTTTGCCCTCTTCCTTGCAGCCCGGTAAATCTTTCTATACTGTATACATTAGAGGTCACAGTATAAAACCCCTACTTATAATGTATTGTCCAGGCCTTTTCATATTCTGCTGGGTGCAGACTCAGTGTTGACTTGATTTCTATTTCTTCATTTCTTTTTCTCAAACTGATCTCCAGCAGCTTCAGATGCCCCATCTCCTGGCCTTCTAACTCTGTGGCTGTTCCTTCTTGGTTTCCTTTGTTTATTCTCTCTTTGCTTTTTTCCCCTCTTTAAATTCTGACTTCTCTTATTTCCTCCTTGGGTAATCTCATTCCTGGTCCTGGCCCCAAGGACGATCATCAGTTTCTGGCCATAGATGCCAGCATTTCTGTGTGCAGCTCATCTCCAAGCCAGTCTCTGTGGTTGGGTAGCCCACATGTACCCCTATTGTGTGCTGCTCTCAGCTACTGACAACCAATGATGTGACTGGCCTGGCCTGGTGGTTTTTGTTTGTTTGGTTTTTTTTTTAGAGCGAGAGAGTGGGGGAGGAGCAGACAGAGAGGAAGAGAGATAATTCTTTTTTCTTAAATAAGAACTTTTTAGGGCGTCTGGGTGGCTCAGAGGGTTAAACCTCTGCCTTGGGCTCAGGTCATGATCTTAGGGTCCTGGGATCGAGTCCCATATTGGGGGGGTCTTTGCTCAGCGGGCAGCCTGCTTCCCCTTCTCTCTGCCTGTCTCTCTGCCTATTTGTGATCTCTCTCTCTCTGTCAAATAAACAAGTAAAATCTTTTTAAAAAACAACTTTTTAAAAAAGATTTCTCTATTTAATTGACAGAGAGAGACATCGAGAGAAGGAACACAAGCAGGGAAAGTGGGAGAGGGAGAAGCAGGGTTCCTGCTGAGCAGGGAGCCTGATGCAGGGCTTGATCCCAGAACCCTGAGATCATGATCTGAGTTGAAGGCAGATGCTTAATGACTGAGCCACCCAGACACCCAGAGAGAAAGAATTCTAAGTAGGTTACATGTCCAGTGTGGAGGCCGAAGGAGGTCTTGAACTCCAAACACTGAAATCATGACCTGAAGGGAAATCAGGAGGTGGACGCTTAACCAACTGAGTCATCCAGGCACCTCTCACCATGTGGTTTGTATTATGAGTGCAAGATGTCCTCAGCAATAACCATCAGGAAACTCTAGGGGGGGGGGAGGTTATTACTCACAGGTCCTGGAAATTGCTTGGCATACCTGGGACCACACAGCCAGTTCTCAGTGGGAGAGAGAGAAGAGGGAGCATCCTGGGTTCTACTTTTATTGGGGTCCAGGGTGGAAGCCTAAAATTTCACAGGTACACTATTTATTGGTTAATTTAAAACAGAAGAGCTGGAATTCAAAGCACACAAAAAGTAAAATCAGGGGTGTCTGAGTGGCTCAGTTAGTTAAGCGACTGCCTTCGGCTCAAGTCATGGTCCTGGAGACCCAGGATCGAGTTCCGCGTCAGGCTTCCTGCTCAGCGGGAAGCCTGCTTCTTCCTCTCTCACTCCTCCTGTTTGTGTTCCCTCTCTAGCTATGTTTCTCTATGTCAAATAAATAAATAAAATATTTTTTAAAAAGAGTAAAATCAAGCAGTTTGAATGCTCAGTTACGAGGATCTCTAAAACAAAGGAGCCTCAGGGGGAGAGCGGACTTGACCCGAGTCTTTATGTCTAGACTTGTGGCTGGTGATGTGTTTAGATAGCCATCTCTGAAATGAATGTCTCCTTGAGGTGGATGCCTCCACAGTGAAAGCTTAAGCCAGGCACTGACATTACAAAAAAGAGAAACCAACTGTCAAGGCTTGCACTATACTCCCTAACACAACTCACAATCTCCCACCCACACCCACAGTTCCCATGTTCCAACACTGAAAGTGAAAGACCTTATCATTCATTTGTCCAAACTCTCTATGCCAGAATCCAGAGCATCACCCTGGAAGCCTCTCTCCCTCTCCCCCAACAAATCACCCACCAAGCACTTAGTTCTGTTGATTGGCAAGGCAGCCTAGGGAGTGGCAGGTGCACTAGAGCCAAAGGTCTAGGTTCAAATTCTGACTCTGCCACTTTCTAGTAGCATAAGTTTGGATAAATCACTTGACCTCTCTGGGCTCCAGTTTTCTAGTCTGTAAAGTAGAGAGTAATAATAGCACTTATACTTCATAGGATTATAATGAAGTTTATATGAGTTATTATTCATAAAGATAGACACAGTATATATTACACAAACATTTCTCTTTTTTTAAAGATTTTATTTATTTATTTGATGAAGAGAAACACAGCGAGAGAGGGAACACAAGCAGGGGAAGTGAGAGAGGGAGAAGCAGGCTTCCTGCTAAGCAGGGAACCCGATGCAGGGCTTGAACCTGGGACTCCGGGACCATGACCCGAGCTGAAGTCAGACCCTTAACGACCGAGCCACCCAGGTGCACCTGCACAAACATTTCTTAACTAAAATATATTTCTATCTTCTAAGTATCTCTTGAATTGGTACCAAAACACCAACATTTCTCCACTGTCTTCCCGCCCTGACCTGATGGGTCTTCCTACATCCAGCGTTGCCCTCCTCCAGTCCCTCTATGTACACAAGCTAAGGTCACCTTTCAAAATGCAACTACTTAACCCTCTCCAATGACTTCTCCTGCAAGCCACAGCCTTAACAGGGCTGACAAGACTTGCATGATCTGACCCTCATTCACCTGTCGCATTGTATTTTCACTACTGAACACTCTGACCTCACACATTCCCAAAGCTAGAATAGGGAGTTGTTTCCTTAAAATCTGTAAGAGCTGGGATAATCAAAGCTATCCTTTCATTGGCAGAAAGTGGAAATTGGCAAAAGAGCCCACTTTGTCCCAAGCAGCTTTCTTGTCTCCCTGAGTACCGGCCGTGCCCATCTATTTCCTGATTCCTTAATTTAGGAAGGAGTTATGTCTTTATTTGTAAATAAAGGCTGGGCAGTATAGGGCACCCAGAGATGAATTATCCCTAGCTGGGCTTGTTCTTGGCCAGGCTCTCTTCTAAGTGCTTTACCTGAGTTAACTAATTTCCTGGAAGGTTGGTACTGTTATTAGCCCCTTGTTACTAGTGAGTACAGCAAAGCACAGGGAAGTGAATTATTTTGCCCAAGGTTTTACCACTAATAAATCAAAGAGCCAGCTTGATTCCAGAGTCTTGCTAAAGCTAACGAGGTAGAGCGTTGTAAAGAACTTGATAAACTTCAGAGGCAGAAACAATCACATTTATTTAGTGGGAGTTCAAAAAAATCCATAATAAAAAGTCTCACAGTTTACACTGTGGTTTAACACAGATTATCTCCTTTTACTAGATAAGGCAATATAGCATCATGATATATGGCACAAGGTCTAGAATCAGGTAATATCAGTATTTATTTCCCAGCCTTGTAACACACATGGTAGATGTTTTTTACCTCCTTTTTGTGCCTCAACATTGTCATTTGAAAAGGGGTATAATGAAAGAATTTACCTCGTGCCATTGTGAGGATTAAATGAGATAATATTGCCCTTAAAGCGCTCAGCACTGTGCCTGGAATATAGTAACTGCTCAGAAAAAAAATTAAATGACATAATAATATGTTGGCTTATTTTTATTTTATTATTTTATTTTACCAGGCATGATGTATCAAACATGTTCTGGGCCTGTTAAGCCTCAGAACGGCCCTGTGAAGGTTTTGTCTTCATTGTGCAGTTCATAGAACATGCTTACTGGGTGCCAGGCATTGTTCTAACACACTTTGCTAACTCAATCCTCACAACAATCCCTAAATCTCTGTATACATATAATCCCCATTGAACAGGGGGAGGAAACTGAATGTAAGTGACTTGAACAAGTTCACAGCCAGCAAGAAGAGCAATCGGTTAGTTGCTTCCCCGGTCTGTACTCTTAATCATAGTGCTTTTCAACAACCGGCGGGGAAACAGGTTCAGAAAGAAAGAGATTCTCATGCCGGAGGCGCTGTATTTTCCTTTCAAATCCAAGGATTATAATTATATCCAGAAGATAGCGCCCAGAGCACAGCAACGTGAGAGTTTGCATAAGCAGTCAAAACTACCATGCCCACAATGCTGTGCGAACATTAAGGTCCTCCTCCTCCTCCTCCTCCTCCTCCTCCAGTTTAGCTGTCTGAAGTACTGCCTATGTGCGCTGCAGGAGGAATGTGTGTCTGAACCTTTGCGCCTTCCCCTGTCTCCATTTCGAGAGTGAAAAGGATTTTCCCCTTCATATTACTCTCCTTGTCTTACTGGTTAGAGGATGGAAGGGCCGAAATAAGGCTTCTTTTTATGGGCTTCACCTGCCCAAACCTAATGTGAGGACCCTTGACCTCTGACCCAGGATGGCGGCGCACGAAGCTGTCCGTCTCGCTGTCGCCCGGAGGTGAACTGAAGGCCGGGATCCTCGCGTCATGTCGAAGCTGAATCGGGCCACTCGGGCTCTCAGGAAGCCCGAGGCCGGCGGCGTAATCCGGACCATCGTGCGGGCAGGCCAAGCCATGTCCGGGCCCCCACTAGGTCCCATCCTGGGTCAGGTGCACCCGTGGCTGGAACTGGGAGCGGGAGGCACAGTGGGGTAGGAGCTTGTACGCGGTGGAGAGGCTCTGGGGCCAGGGAGGCTTCGGGTTAAAGTGCGGCTCCTCGACCCACATGCGTTTTGTCTTTGCGTTCGTTCCGGCACCTCCTCGAGGCTCAGCTTCCTCGGCCCTTCCTCGCGGGGATGTTAGGAGGCTGGGGGTTGACGCATGCAAATCATCCGGCGCATAAAGTGTTGGTTGAATCTGGGTAGCAGAAGAAGCATGGGGACGTAAGGAAGTGAAGACGACCCTCCCGGATGTCCTCCCCACACTAACGCCTGTGCTTCCCCCCACAGAGAGGTGTTTCCATCAACCAGTTCTGCAAGGAGTTCAATGAGAAGACAAAGGACATCAAAGAAGGCATTCCTTTGCCCACCAAGATTTTTGTGAAGGTGCACGGCTAGGCAGTATGCAGTGTCATGTTCGGTTTTGGGGTGTGCGACGAAGTGATTCAGCAGTTCCATACGTCACCTGCCCAGTGCTCATTGGGACAAGAGCACTCCTTAATCCCCATCATCTAGTGATCCTGTTTATTTTTCTTCCCCCTTATTCTCCGTAGTTGCGAAGGACTGGTCCCCTGGGGTTGCTACACTGCTTCTAAATTTGGGCGAGGCTCTTCCTGTTAGGACTCCCACTTTGCCCATTTACACAGTGGAGACTAGACCATGTCTTTTCTGAGCCCGTCCTGCCATATTGCAGTTCCTCCCTTTGCCACTCCATTTCCCTGGGGCTTCTAGAGCAGAGTTGGGTCTGGACTAGAGGTGACAAAGCTGTTAGCTACAGATTTATTGTCCCTGTGGTTTCATGGTCTGTTAGGTGGACACCATTGGAAGATGAGTCAAGGGAAGGGGGGACAGCCTCTGCCCTGAGGCAGCAGGGCTTAAGGGAGATGAGATATTCTCATATATTTTCTTTCCTATTAAGCCTGACAGGACATTTGAAATCAAAATTGGACAACCCACTGTTTCCTACTTCCTGAAAGCAGCTGCTGGGATTGAGAAGGGGGCCCGGCAGACAGGTAAGAGTCGGGGTGGGCACCCAGGATGCTGGAGGCTCTGGAAGGAAGCAGGGACACCTGAAGGTCTACTTGTTCTTCCTCCCAGGGAAGGAAGTGGCAGGCCTGGTGACCTTGAAGCATGTGTATGAGATCGCCCGAGTTAAAGCTCAGGATGAGGCCTTTGCCCTGCAGGATGTGCCCCTGTCTTCTGTGGTTCGCTCCATCATTGGCTCCGCCCGTTCCCTGGGCATTCGTGTGGTGAAGGAGTGAGTGTCTTGGGAAGGTGCAATGTGAGAGGAGGGCTTGGAAAGTTCTTGACTCTGGGGCAAAGCTGAGAGGGCCCATTACAGTGGGAGGGTCAGCTTCTGAGTCAAGGACCTTAGATTCTTGGGAATGGGGAGCCTTACTCATCCATTTGGAATAAGAATATTCAGTACTTGCTATGGGTTAGACATTGATCTGGACATTGGCTACAGCTAGGAATGAGTGCTTGGCCCCACTCCTAAGGATCTGAGAGTTCAGAGCTGGATGCCGATGAGCAAGTGGAGCGTTAGGCTGCTGGAGGGTCACTGCTGACAAAAGGAGCTGCAGGTGTCTTGAGAACAGAAAGTAGAGCTCCTCATTTGGCTTGGTGTGTCAGGGAGGACTTCATAGAGGAGGTGACATCTAAGCAGAGACTTGGAAAAGGAGGTTAAGGACTGGGGCAAGCATTCCAAGAAGTGGAAAAATCCCTATGAGGGACAGAAGGTGACAGAGTGAAGCACAGAAGAGCAGTCTGCTCTGGCCTGTGGTGCTAGAAGCAGAGTGGGGAATAGGAAGAGAGGGGAGACGGAGGACCAGGTGGGAAGGCCAAAGGCCACTTCTAGCTGTCTCAAGTTCAGAACTGATCCCGAGGCCAACAGGGGTCCCCCTGCTAGAGCTTGGGATGACCTCAGGGATTATTTCTTTGAAGTGAGGTGTTGGATGGGAGGGCAGCTGACTCAGACAACAGCAGGGGCAGCACTTGGCCCTTTAGGGGCCTCCTGCTGCTGACGTCACATCCCATGCTGAGGCCAACAGTTGTTTCCCGAGGGAAATGGGGGTTGAGCTTGGTGTAGGGATAGACTTGCCTTTTTGCAACTCTTTACTTTTACTAGGAGTGCAGAGGTGAGTCAGACCCCGCTTGTGGAGGGGGGCACAGATGCACAGCCCAATGACTTCTTTGTACAAAGTGTTTGGCAGCCAGAGGAAGGGGCAGTTAATCTGGACTGGGGAATAGCGGAGGCCTCAAAGGACCGTTGGGGCTTTAAGAAGGAAATATAAGGTAGGGGCGGGGGTGGGATGGCAAAGGTATGGCGGCTGGGGAGTCGAGGGAGGGCCAAGGGGCTCTGAGACAGTGGCGCAGGCACTTGTGGGCTCCCCAGTGGTAACTGGCCACTCACTCACTCTGTTTTTCTGCACCTGTAGTCTCAGTTCAGAAGAGCTGGCAGCTTTCCAGAAGGAGCGGGCCGCATTCCTGGCTGCCCAGAAAGAGGCAGATTTGGCAGCTCAGGCGGAAGCTGCCAAGAAGTGACCCCTGGCCCCCACACTCCAGGATTTTGAAGGGAGCAGCTGGAATGGAGGCCAGTTGGAAAAGCTGTGCCAAAGGGGGGTGGAAGGGAAATGACACCAAGCTGATTATTGTTTCTCTGACTTTAAATTCCATATTTTTACATGGGTGACAGTATCAAGAGATCAAGCTTAAATAAACATCCTTTTGTCACTGACCCTTGACTTCTGTCTGGGGACCCGAGGGGAAAAGGACCAATGCCAGTGCTAGCCAACAGGGACAGACATCCGCTGCCCCAAGGAAGCCGGGTCTTCATGCTGCTCTCATGCTGTGTGAAATGATGCTCAGCCAAGCAGAGCACCTTGCCCAGGTTTTGAATCAGGGGCAGAGGTCGGAGTTAGAGCCCCAGCCTCCTGATTCAAAATCCTGTGTGGTCCTCCTCCCGGGGGTGGAGAACAGGTAGGGGCCAGGGATGCTGAGGCTTAGATGTACAGAAACAGCAGAAGTTGCTTATGCCTCCATCGAAAATGTCTCATCTCTTTGGGGCTTAGCACCTCCCCAGAAACAGACTGCCCTGGGGACCAAGTCACAGCCCCAAGCAGGGTTCCTGCACAGAGCACCTCAGATCCCAGGGGCTAAAGCTGACCCTTGTCTTGGGGCAGGTGTTAGCTGTACGTGACCTATTGTAGAGTTCATGGCTGTGGACCCACAGAAGCAAAGCTCCAGTAGCACCCGCACAAGCTGGGGGAGGCCTTTGGAAAGCCCCTGGCCTTTTGTTTTCCCCATTACCCAGAACATCAAGGATTCCTGTTTTCTCAAAGAGAGGTGGAGATGGGGCAGAAATGGGATTTACATTCACCGGCCATCTGTTCGGTGCTAGGCACTTCGTTTCACACCAAGATTTGGAAAGCACAGAAAAACATCTGCAAGAACTAAACACCTCATATTATCCCACCACCCAGAAGAGACTTCTACCAATATTTTGGTGTATATCTTTTCTACTGTGTTTCTGTCTGTGTGTATATAAATATTTAAGTATATAAGACTTACAAATTTATATATAAATATATGACTTTTTTTTTTTAAGTTTGTGCGGGGGTAGGGGAGAGGAGCATAGGGAGAGATAGAATTTTTTTTTAAGTTATTATTTATTTATTTGACAGAAAGAGCCCAAGCAGGGGGAAAGGGAGAAGCAGTCTCCCCGTTGAGCAGAGAGCCAGATGGAGGATCTCGATCCCAGGACCCTGGGATCATGACTTGGGCCGAAGGTAAACACGTAACTGACTGAGGCATCCAGGTGCCCTGAGAGAGAGAGAGAGAGAGAGAGAGAGAGAGAGAATCTTAAAATAGGCTCCACGTTCAATGTGGAGCCTGTCGCAAGACTCAATTTCAAACCCTAAGATCATGATCTAAGCCAAATCAGGAGTTGGATGCTTAGCAGACTGAGCTACCCAGGTACCCCTATAATAAGACTTCTTAAGAAAACAAATTGGGGTCATACTGTGGACACTGTTTTCTTCTACTTTTTTCAAAAAATATTTATCTGTTTGTTTATTTATTTATTTTCATTAAGTTAACTACACCCAACGTGGGCCTCAAACTCAACCCTAAGAACAATAGTTGCTCTACTGGCTGAGCCAGCCAGGTCCCCTTATTCTCCTTTTGCCTTTAAGTTGGCAACTATTTAGGGGCACTGGGGTGGCTCAGTTGATTAAATATCTGCCTCTGACTTGGGGTGTGATCCCAGGGTTCTTGGGTCGAGCCCCACAGGGAGCCACTGCCTCCCTCTCCCGCATCCCCTACCTGTGCTCACTCTGTCAAGTAAATAAATTTTTAAAAAACTTTCAACTTGGCAACTGTTTAGAACATTTTCTTTTATTATCTTCCTCAGGTGATTTTTTTTTTTTTTCTTTTTTTTTTTTTTAAAGATTTTGTTTATTTGACCGAGAGAAACACAGCTGAGAGAGGGAACACAAGCAGGGGGAGTGAGAGAGGGAGAAGCAGGCTTCCCGCAGAGCAGGGAGCCCGATGTGGGACTCGATCCCGGGTCTCCGGGATCATGACCTGAGCCGAAGGCAGTCACTTAACCAACTGAGCCATCCAGGCGTCCCCTCAGGTGATTTTTTTAAAAGTTTTTTTTTTTTTAATACCAGAGAGAAAGCAAGAGCACAAGCAAAGGGAGCAGTGGGCAGAGGGAGAAGCAGGCTCCACTGAGCAAGGAGCCCGATGCAGGAGTTGATCCCAGGATGCTGGGATCATGACCTGAGCCAAAGGGAGACACCTAGCTGACTGAGCAGTCCAGGCGTCCCCTCAAATGATTTTTAATGGCTCCTGGTATTCTGTTTTATGAGTGGACCATAATATATTTAACCAAGTCCTTAACTGTTAGGCTTTCATAGTTTATGTTAGAAATATGTATACACGCAGCCTGTGGTGGACATTTTCATTTGGAAAACAGTTTTGAGTGGCTTATGTATCAGGCACCTGCTTTCAGTGCTCTTAGGACTGAGGACACAAGAATAAATGTGACAGACCTCCCTTTAGAGATGGCCACTTAATAGTAATGACACTCAAAAAATTAGTTATAATTACCACTGTGACAAAAGAGAAATATGACAGCCTGAGAGCATGTACTAGGGGAATAGCCAAGCCTGGGGATTCAGTGAGGAGTTCCCAGGGGAAGTGACTTGAAACTGAAGGGACTGAAGGCAAGACCTGAAAGATGTCTGGGATGGCTGGGAGTGAGGGTACCCTGGGATCTTGGGCAGAACTGTGTTGGTTATTGATCCCCGCAGAATAATATTACACATCTAGTGGCTTAAAACAGTGTTTTATCTCAGTCTCTGCAGGTCAGGAGTCTGGGCATAGCTTAGCTGGGTTCTCTGCTTCACGGTCTCGTAAAGCTGCAGGTGGCTGGGCTGTGGTCTCATCTGAGGCTCAACTGGAGAAGGATCTACTGCAAACTCATGTGGTAGTTGTTGGCAGAATTTAATTTTTTCTGGGTAGTCGGACTGAGGGCCTCAGTTGTCAGCCAGAGGGCACTATCAGTTCCTTGCCGTGTGGACCTTCCCACCACGGCCACTGGCTTCTTAAAAGCCAGGGAGAGAGTGTGTCTCCTTCCAAGAGGAGCATTCATCTTATGTAACATAGTCACGGCCACATCACCATGTATATCCTCTCACCTTTGTTATGTTCTGTTGGTTAGAAGCAAGCCACAGGTCCCACCTACACTCACACAGAAGGAATTATACAAAGGTGTGACTCCCAGGAAGTGGGGACCCTGGGCCACCCTTAGGGTCTGTCTGCCACAAGAACAACAACAACGGAGCGATGCTCTCGATGTTTCTGCTCTTCCTCTCCCGTTGGGCATTGCACTAAGCTGCCTTTGGAAATCCAGTGAGGCTTACTCACTGAATAGCAGAATTATTGACCAGGCAGCATGAGACTCTGCGGTGCATCTTGCCCCTGCTGCAGGAAGCAGATGTGTTGATGTGAAGATGTGTGCTGAGCCACCCCGGGGGCAGCTGCTCCAGAGGTTTTCCTGCACCCCTGGATGCCTTTGTGTGAGTGAGTAATGGATCTTGTTAGTTTAAGTCTGATATTTTGAGGTTTGTTGCAGCAGCAAAATTTAGCCCATCTGATGGTTTGGAGACAAGCTTGTGAAGTTGGAAAAATGGGATGAAATGGAATGAAATGAAAATGGAATGAAAAATAGAATGTGGTATATCTCTGGTTATTTCCTTTAGGGTAAACTAACTAACTCCTCCCTTCCTTCCTTCCTTCCTTCCTTCCTTCCTTCCTTCCTTCCTGCATGACTCAACTGGTTAAGGACCAACTATGATTTTGGCTCAGGTCATGATCTCTGCATTGAGCCCTGCACTTAGTAGGGAATATATGTCAGGATTCTCTTTCTCCTGTTCCTCCCCCTGCTTGTGCGTTCAGAGTCTCTCTCTCTCTCTCTCTCTCTCTCTCTCTCTCTCTCATCAAATAACTAAATAAATAAAGCTTTTAAAAAAGTCTTGTAATGTTTTCTGTCTTAAAGCCTCTTGTGTCTTATTAAATTTATCAACACCAATCTCTTTTGGTTTGCTTGAGTATGACTACTCTTTTTTCCATCACCTCAACCTTTTTCTATGCTTATGTTTGAGATGTTTTTGTAACACCCTTAGTTGGTGTGGTAAGCCACCCTCCAAAACTGTCCCCAAACATTCCTGCCTCTTAGTCATTAATGCCCACCCACATTGTTCCAGGGTTGGCCTATGTCACCAGTAGACTATAGCAGAAGTGATGTTATGTCACTTCCAAGATTCAGTTATAAAAGACCCCACAGCTCCCATCTTGGTTACTTTCTCCTTTGTAGTTACACCCCCACCCCTGCTAACCCTTGTCGCAATCATGGATCTGTTCTCCACCTCTACCGCCATGAGAGCGAGGTCTCTGTTCTTATTTCTAGAATGTAATGTAAGTGCATTCATACAGTATGGGTCCTTTTGAGATCATCTTTTTTTTCTCTCTCATAATGTCTTTTAAAAAAAAGATCTTGGGGCGCCTGGGTGGCTCAGTTGGTTAAGCGACTGCCTTCAGCTCAGGTCATGATCCCGGAGACCCGGGATCGAGTCCCACATCGGGCTCCCTGCTCAGCGGGAAGCCTGCTTCTCCCTCTCTCACTCCCCCTGCTTGTGTTCCCCCTCTGGCTGTGTTTCTCTCTGTCAAATATATAAAAAAATCTTTAAAAAAAAAAAGATCTTATTTTTAAGTAATCTCTACACCCAACATAGGGCTTGAACTCATAACCCCGAGATCAAGAGTCACACGCTCCACCGACTGAGCCAGCCAGGCCCCCTCGGCATAATGCCTTCAAGATCCATCCAAGTTGTGTGTATCAGTGGTTCATTCCTTTTTATTACTGAGTAGTTTCCCAATGTGTGGAGGTACCAGTCTGTGAATCATCCATCTGTTGAAAGGCATTTTTGTTGTTTCCACTTTTTTGCTATCACAGGTAAAGCCGTTAGCATCATTCCTGAAAGACTAGAATTTTCATTCCTCTGGAAAAATGCCCAAGAGTTCAATTGCTGAGTTGTTTAGTTTTTTAAGAACCTGCAAAATTTTTCAGAGTAACTGTATCATGTCACATTCTAAGCAGCAACATATGAGAGATCAAGTTTCTGCACATTCTTACCAGCACCTGGCGTTGCCATCATTATTGTTCTTAGTTGTTCTGATAGGTGGTTAGTGATATCTCATTGTGGTCTTAATTTATGTTTTCCTAATGGTTAGTATTGTTGAGTATCTTTTCATGGACTTATTTAGTATACATACGTGTTCTTTGGTGAGATATATCTTTTCTGTGTTTTCTAATGGATCATTTGGGTTTTTTTTTTTACTATGTGTCTTGAGAGTTTTAGGTAGGAGTTTTTTGTCAGATACATGGTTTACAAATATTCTCTCCCACCGAGTAGCTTGTCATTTTATCCACTGAACAAGCTCTTTCACAGAGAAAACTTGAATTCTGGCAAATGTCTTGATGGGGGACTGACCATGAGTTTGGGCAGGCTCTCCGCCTCTTAAGGGTCTTTCCTCTTTAGCACCATGAGATGAGGGAGATTCTCATTGTTTTTTAGCTTGCATCTCAGTCTCCCAGTCTTCCCACACCCCAGTCTGGAATTAGCAACTATTCCATGGGGAAAACAGACCATGCATTTGGAGGCTCATCCAGTTTCCAGTCCATTACATTAGCCCCTGATGGACACCCCAAAACTCAGTACCAATGGATTTCTTCCACCTGGACTAAACCAATCAGCCTGTACCCAGAATAGGAATATTTCTCCAGGGAAGAAGGTGATGGGATCATCAGCTCACACATGAAAAGGCTCTCTCCTCTCTGGAATTTTAGTTCATCTACTTGTTGTTTCTACATTCTCCAAACAACTGCCAGAGGGATGGCTTAAACATGTGATCATATCATGTCATTCCCTTGCTCAAGTGTACTCAGTGGGTTCCTATTGCACATGAAATCAAGTCTGAGTTTCTTACCAGTCGACAGCCCTTGGTAATCTTTTCCTTTTGCTGATCTTGATCCAGCCACACTGATTTCCTTGCTATTCCTTAAACAGGTCACATCCTTTCATTTAAGCACCTCTGCTCTTGCTTGCCTTTGGCCTGGAACATTCTTATTTCTGTTTCTCACCTTTTAGGTCATAGCCTCATGTTACCTCCTTATAAAGTTTTTTTTCTGACACCCACTCTAAATCACATGGAAAAATGAAGCTGTGGAGTCAGGATTTGAACTCGGTCTTTGACCCCAAAACTTGCGCCCTTTCTCCTACATTCTGCTCCCAGGGCAGAGTTGGTATTGATGGGAAGGGACATGGCTGAGAGTAGAGCTGGCTTCTTCCGTGACTTCAGGAGTGTCATCAAGCAAATCCTTTCCTCTCTCCCAGCCTCAGTTTATCCACTGGTTCTAGCTGTGATTCTCTGAGCCTTAGGGACCTTGCTGGTGAGAATGGAAGCAGATCCCTGTCTGTCCAGCAGGTGGAGCAGTTGGTTTTCCTAATTTTTTTTTCTCTTTGCTGGACCCGGATTGTCCTCCTGGGGATCTCTGGTTCTGAATGCTCCTGGTGCCTCCTCATCAAAACGCCGTCTATTATCCCCTGCCACCATAAAAAACCACCAGTGAGGTGCTTATTTCTTCTCATATATTTTAATTTTTTTAAATTTTCATTTATTAGGTTTTACTTTTTTAAAAATAATTTAATTTCAGCATAGGTTTAGATGTATAGGAATGTTAATATATGCCATGCCTATTATTTCCCTCATTATTAACTTCTTACACTTATTGGTACAATTGTCACAATTAATGAGTCAATAATGATACATTATTATTAATTAGAGTCCATAATTTATTAGGATTTCTCTCTCTCTCTCTTTTATTTTTTATTTTTTTTTAAAGATTTTATTTATTTGACAGATAGAAACACAGCCAGAGAGGGAACACAAGCAGGGGGAGTGAGAGAGGGAGAAGCAGGCTTTCCATTGAGCAGGGAGCCCGATGTGGGGCTCGATCCCGGGTCTCCGGGATCATGACCTGAGCCGAAGGCAGTTGCTTAACCAACTGAGCCACCCAGGCGCCCTCTCTCTCTCTTTTAAACCTCTGTCTTTTTCTGTTCCAGGACCCCATTCAGAATAACACTGTGTATTTCATTGTAATTTTTCTTAGGCTCCTCTCAGCTGTTTACAGCTTTTCAGATTTTTCTTTCCTTTTTGAAGGCCACCAGGGAGGTTTTTAGATGGGACTCCAGCGTGTGTCTATGTTCACTTAAGATTTGAAGCTGAGAGTTACAACCCTTTGCCTTCTGGGGAACTTGGGAACAAGTTTTTGGGGTAAAAATTGGTGCCTTTCTACTCAAGTCCTTGGGCTGCTCTTCAGAAATGGTCCTCTCAATCAAATATCTCTGGTGTGCCTGCCATGAGCTCAGCCCTATGCATGGTGCTTGCAGGGGAGTGCAGCTAAGGGTCCTGGAGCTTACACTTCACTTTTTCTGTCCAAGTGGGAAGACAGATGCACAGCAAAGCAGAGGGTAAGACTTCACCTTTTCTGTTTCTCCCAAGGATAGATCCAAGGTGGAAAAGGGTGATAGTTCCCTGGAATGTCTTCCTTCCTGTGGGACCCTCTCAAGGATGTGACCCTGAAGCTGGAGGATTTGGGGTGAGAAGAAGTTTAGGGGATTCTCCGTTTCATGGTCTTGGCTCCTGGAGTCCAGCCCTGTATTTCACTGGAGGATGACTGGAATGTCCTTCCTCTCCATGAGAAAGAAACTTCTCCACAACTTGGTGGTCACCAGTGCCTTCTAACTCACTTTAATAAGTTAATGCTGTTCTGTGCTCCTCAGCTTATAAAGACCCAATCGAGTCCTAGCAGCATCTTTGACAGGTTAGCATCTTTATCTTATATCTCCCACCCCCAACCATACCCTGTGGTCACTGAGCACTCAAGTTTGGAGGAAAACAGCATTTTTGAAAACTTTCTCTTGGCCCAGTTAGTTATATTCCACACTGAAGCTGGGGTCTGCTCTAGCGTGTAGACCTGGAAGAGAAGAGGCTCCTGCCCCAGCCCAGGTCTGACCTTCGCAGGTGATCGGTGATGGGACTATATGAGATGGCGAGTCACCAGCTTTGGGACCAGAGAGGGCAGCCCAGAACTCAGACACAGATGATGTAGGTATGTTGCCCGCCAGTGGGGGCAAATCACTTCTTACCTGAGATCCTCAGTTTCCCCATTGGTGAAATGGTGCTAATATGCCTGTCTCGAGGCTTCACTGTAGTGAACAGGGATGTAAAATTGTCTGCTTAAAGCCCCATGTGGAGATAACACAGGGGGTCATCGTTTCCAATGAGGGGATGCAGGGCCCCAAAGGGAAGTTGCTTCTTGCAGGAGCAGGCTGAAGACAGACTCATGTTTGAAACTTCAAACCTATGTCCAGGAAAATGTCAAGTCGAATCCCCTGCCCACCCCAGGCCCTTCTGTTCCCTCCCACACTGTGAACACTGCAAGCATGGGGCAGGAAGAAGACTCCAATACCCTCTAATATTTTATGCCAGAGCACCTTGAAGGCAAGAGGCAGCATCTGTTTGGGCCCCAAAGTCTCCAGCTTCTAGCACAGAGTGGGCCACGCCCTGCATGCTGGCATTGAGTGAAGGAATGAATGAGTGCATGAGTGAAGGAAGGAACCCCAGGGCTGTCAGTAGGTCCAGGCTTTGCCTTCTGACCCGAAGACTCCCAGCTGGGTCTCCCAACCTTCTCAGATCCCCACCCTTCCTTTTTCACAGCAGTGCATGACGCCATTGGTACCAAAAAGGCAAACTGGACTTTATTATAAAGTTGGCTACAAAGTCACCGCAGCACGCGCAGCGGCCACCTGGGCAGGCCCAGGCAGTCTGGCAGCCGGGTGAGTCCCGCACCAGGTACACGCACTCGCGCAAGCACACGTGTGACAGCGGCAGGTCTGCCTTCCTCCATCGGAAAGGAACGTAGCGTCTCTTCGCGCCCCCCACTCCAGGCGCGGGGCGCAAAAGTCACAAGAAGGGCCGCCAGGGCGGCAGAGTCCATCGGAATTGAAATCCCGTTACTGGTGTGTAGAGAATTCTACGTGGGTGTCAAGAGCCCCTGAGGGCACAGGCTGGCCCAGGTGGGCACTGCCTTTCCCCCACCAAGGCCCAGGGGTGGCTTGGCCCCCCGGGAGTGGAGAACTGGCCCAGGCCCAAGGGGTAGTGCGGGGGGTGGGGAAGTGAGACTCCCCCATTCTCCGCTTGAAATCCCATTCAAGGAAACTCACTACGAGTGAATACAGATTGAAATGGAAACTGGGATTGCTTGAAGTCTCTAAATTTTAAAAACAAGCTCCCCTCCCTTGCCCTCCCACCTCCCCCCCAATCCTGCAGGGCCTGGGGAATCAGATATATCCCCCTCTGGCCCCCAGAATCCCCCCAACAGTCCCGGGGGGGTGGAGAGCGGCTCCACGTCTTGATGACAATATGCCATACTTGACGACGTTAAGTCACAGACTTATTCAAAACGTTGGTTCCCCTCCACTTCCATCTGCAGAGAGAGAGAGAGAGAGAGAGAGAGAGAGAGAGATGACAGTCAGTAAGGTAACTGGGAAAGATAGGTTGAGGATGCAGCACACTGTTGGCACATAGCACAGGCCAAAACTATGTTGGTCCAATGATTAAGTGATCACCAGAGGCTCGGCAAGATAAGGGAGCAATCTCAGTGGATGGAGTGAAACTATGACTGTAGATTTGGAAAGGAGGGAGCCATGGGCAAGGAGCCTCTGATGGGCAAGGGGCTGAGCTTCACTTTCCTTCTTTCCCAAACTCTTACAAACTCTTGTTCTGTATTCTCTGTAGGGGCAAGGATACAGAAATAGAATTCTAATCCCTCTTCCATCAATTTGTTGCATGACCTTAAGCAAGTTTCTTTAACTCTGAGACTTTGATTTTCTTTATCTGTGAAATAGGTGGTGATGGCTGATCTAGGTCCCTCACAGAGTTTAGAAGCACAAGCCATTAAACAAGGATTCTCTTGCACTCTGTGCTGCATCCCTGACCCCTGCCCTCTAGGCCTGCTTGTCCAGACGTCTGTGCTAAGTTTTTTTCTGGTTCTTATCTTCACTGCTACCCTGGGCAGCAAGTGTTGTTATGCCATTCATAAAATTAAGGTACAGAAAGGGGACTTTTTACTCATCTAATTCTACCAGCATCTCATTGGCAGGACAGGGACTTGAGTCCCTGAGCATGCTGGCTGGACTTACCTTCATGGAAGCTGTCTTGCACTTGGCTCTGGAGTTGATGCAACTCATCAGTAAACCCATCGTAGGGGAATGCTGAGACACCTGTCTCAAAGGCGGTTTCGTATGTGGCCAGGTCCTCCAGGAAGCTGTGATCTTCTGGGGACAGGTTGTTGCAAGGCGATGAGGCCCCTCCTGGGACCGCTGCCTCAGGATCCCCTGAACTCCATTCCCCATTGGGGTCTGGGGTAGAGAGATCCATGAAGATGTCTTCCACGGGCGTCTCTTCCAGGAATATGTTATCAGGGTCAGCCAGGAAATCCAGCTCCTGGCATTTCCAGGGTTTTAGGTCCAGGCTGAGCACAGGGGGACCAGCCCCCGGAAGGGACAGGCTGGAGTCCAGGGGCTCCAGACCTCCAAGTGGCTCCAGCCCACCCGTGCCAGCCTCAGCTGAGAAGGGCCTGTCCATGCCCTGCGCCAACTGGCTGATCTGCTGGATGAGGCGGTCTATTTCATTCTGCTCTTTCTCAGAGTAGTGGAAGAAATTCTGCTTGACTGGCGAGGCCTCAGGTGTAAGCAGGCCTTCGGGCACCAGAGGGACATCCACAGAGAGGGGGCCCCGCAGCTGGGCTAAGGCCAGGAGCGTGCAGTCCCCATTACCAGGGCTGCTAGGACTTGGGGGCAACTTCTCATAGAGAAAACTGCATCCCTCCTGGGTGAAGTAAGTCTTGGTGGGATTGGGGCTCAGTTGCTCTGGGAAAGTTTGGCTGGGGCTGTTGAGGTGTGCTTGGAATGCTGTGCTAGGAGGAGTCAGCTGCTCATGGGCAGGGCTGCCCAGAGGCTCTGGGAAAGTGGCAGTGCTGGGAAGTAGATGGTCTGGGAAGGCAGAGGTGCAGGGAGTCAATTGATCTTCATAGCTTCTGGCTGGGGTTTCGGTCAGCTGGCCTTGGAGTGGGCTAGTCAGTGGATCTGGGAAGGTTGCACTGCTGGGCGTCAGTTGATCAGAAAATGTTGCGGTGCTTGGAGTCAGCTGTTCTTGGAGAGAGCTGGACGGAGTGGACAAGTGGGTCTGGAAGGGCTCATGGAGGCTGAAGAGGAAGGCACAGCCTCCTGGCTGGTGAGGTGTGTAGGGTGGGGTGCATACAAGATCCTTGCTCAGGTCTGCTTGAAGAGAAGGCTCCGTGCCAGATGGGAATGCCAGGTAACTAAAGCCCAGTTCTTTTTGGGATTGAGGAAGCTCTTCTGATGTTGAGGCAGCACCTAGCTCTGGAGCACTAGGGAAATTGGTGCTTCTGGGAACCCCCAGGGCTGGGGTGAAGAGTGGGTTGGGGCTGGAACACTGCTCTTGGGAGAGGATGTTCTCAGGGAATGAGGGCATCATGGTTGGGGTGCCCAGGACATAGGCTGCCTGGGTATTTTCAGAGTTCAGCTGCTGGCGCAGGCTCCAGGCTTCCATGTCACTAGAGAGGAGCAAAGAGGCAGATGGTAAGCATTTGGTGGTCTTTCCCAGAGAAGTTCCCTGATTTGTATCTCCTCCATGTCCACCTCGGCTGTCCTCCAAACCCCTGCCTTGCAGCTCACCTGATTGGGTAGTTATTAGCAGTAATGGGGCCTTCTGGACCTTCTGAATATAACAGGCAATAAATCCATGCCCAACCTCCAGGCTTGGCCTGCAATCTCACGACCATCTCTGCCTGAATATCTCCACTCTCAGCCACTGAAAGGAAAGAAGAGATGCAGAGTTAGGATGTCCATCAGGCAACATCACCTAAACTCCCCCCTTGCTGACCTCCCCACTGAATTGGGACATCAATGACATCTCTATTTCTGACTACCCTGACCTGCATCTCTCCGCTCCCCACCTTGACCTCACCACTTGGAGTCCCCCAGTTCTGATTCTATTCTCACTTTGACTCCTCACCCTAATGTTCACCCTATAGTATCCGAAATTGTTGGCCTCTGGTATCTCCCCAGCATAAGTCTTGAACACAGCCCTTCTTGGTTGGGTCTCCCATCACCTTTCCCAGATCCCTGTCTTGTCCCCAGCCTCTCTGGACACTCACACAGGCGGTAGTGTTGAGCGGAAGCGTGGACCAGGTCCTCAGGGTGCAGAAGTCCATACCATGATTTACAGAGCAGTTCACTGCGCTCAAAGCCCAGGTAGATTAGGACACTGGGAAGGTGGAAAGGGTGAGGTCAGCTTTCTGTTTTCCTTGCTTTAAACCCAGGCATCTCACTCCCTCCCATGGCCTCTGTCCCCTTACACCCCATACTCCCTGCCCCTGACTCCAGAATCTAGGGTCCCCTCATTTCTGGTTTGCCTTCCTCCTGGAGCCTGAATGTTTTGGGCTTACCTCTCAGAGATGTCCAGTAGGGCCAGGTCCTTAGCATGACGGCTCTGGAACATAGCCAGGAAGAGTGAGGCAGGGCCAGGGCCAGGACCAGGGCGAGGTCTTGGCTCCAGTGGGGCACAGAAAGCTGTGAAAACAGGATTTCCTGCCCAGTAGGCTCCAGGTGGATGAGCATGAAATCGGCCTCGAATAAGAACCAGTTTGTTGCCTGCACTCTGGCGCCTGAGAGACTTGGAGGTGTTGAAGCGACAGCGGAAGAGGCGATCTAGATATGAAAAGAAAAACTGATAAGAAGGTGGATGGTTGAAAGAGCAGGTGGGGAGAAGCAGGCAAGCCGGAAGGAGGTGTAATTGAGGGAGGGAGAAGGGAGTTCTTACCAGTGTCCAGGGCAGAGGGCAGGGTGAGCTGCTGGCGCACAGTAAGGTGGTCAGCTGGGTCAATGATGTCGTAAATACTGTCACCCTGGGCGACCAGGTCCACCTGGAGAAAAGTGAAGAAGAGATGAGATGACATTTAGTGAAGGCAGCAAGGGCCAATCCTTGGCACATAGCATCTCTATCAGACTATAACCCCTCCCTCCTCAGTAATTCTCAGATTCTCAGAAGTGGAAAGCTCATTGTGTCCCATATGTGTCCCTGTCCAAACTGAGAGGACCCTCACCACTCACCATGGAGTGGCCCAGATGTTCGCTCACACTCTCAGACAGATATAGCAGCTTCCCCTCAGCTGTGAACACAAGTAGAAATCCAGGTAGTGCTGCCACTATGTCTTCAAGCTCTTGAGATGACAGAAGTCCTGTGGGGCCCGCCAGAGGAGTGCCTGCAGGGTAAGAAGACACGATGGGTCAGGAGAAAAACTGGGAGGCAAAGCATAAGTGAGGAAGGTATGGGCTGAGTTTCAGAAAATCCAGAGGCATTTTTTTCATTAACCTGCCTCTGCACACACCTGTTGACCTGCTGACCACAGCTCTTGTCAAAGAAACCTGTTGCTGGGTCTCCCTAGTCAGACAGCCCTTTGACTCCTAAGTCAGGGCTGGGTCTTTCTTGGCCCCGAATTTCAGACCCACGGACAGTGCTCAAGAACCGACTGAGTGTCAGCACCGCGGGCAGCGCCTTGCAGCACGGTCGTGTTGTCAGCACCGCGGACAGCGCCTCAACCCACTTTCAGCATAGAAAACGGTGGATGCACTTGCCCGGGTTTTGGTGACTCCATCCCTGCAACTTCCTGGGCTTCCCTCCCCGGGCTCCTGGAGCGCCTCTGCGCTTGTGGAAACTAGGGCTATTCTGTCCCAGCTCTCCTCCTTCCATAAGTCTGGCACCGGGTGCCCTATCTAGGCTCTCACCCTCATCCAAAACTAAGGTGAGGTCTGAACAGAGCTCATGAGGAAAAGTAGGAAGCCCTGAGCTCCGCAAGTATCCATTCTTTCCCCAGATCTCCGCCACACTGCCCTAGACATGCAGCAGTCCCCGTGGGTTCCCTTAGCTCCATTGCCCCCGGTCTCCAGCAGCCCCGGTTTGCTCACCTCCAGCGAAGAAGACGCCCTTGCGGGTGTAGATGCAAGCAAGACTCATAATGTGCAGGTAGGACAGTCGGACCTTGTCCGCTTCAGCCAGAGGCAACAGCTCCTTGAGATTCCGGATCTCAGCGTTGATCTGGTCGCGGCGCGCCTTGGAGGCGCCCTTGGTGGAGCGGTACATGACTAGCGGCTGCAGAGCTCCAGCTCCGGTGCTCCGAACACCTGCGTTCCCGTCCCGACGCGCCGGTGGCTTCTTCCTTCTTGCTTCCCCGTCTCTCGCTCAGGCTCTCTCTCTCCTCTCTCCTCTCCTGGGCTCCGCTCGGCTGCGCTGCCCCCGTCGCCTGCTTCGTTCCGCCTTATATAGCTCCTGCTAGGCGTGGGGGGCTCGCTTTAGAGAAAGGGGGGGCGGGAAAGCAGGAGGCTGGGCTAAGCAAGCTGCAGCGGGAGCCGCTGCCTGGGGAGGGGGGAGCGCTCCTCCTCCCTCCCTGGCTTCCGACGTCATCCCATGACGTAGAATGAGAGCGGGAGGGGGGACGGGAGGAGGGGGAGAACGGAGGCTGCGGAGGGGGCTGGCAGCAGCTGAGCCGAGAATCAGGCGCTGCTTTAGGAAAGCCTGAAAGAGGGTGCAGGGATCCAGGGGTCCAAATGCGTTCAGCTGAGGGAGGGGACAGGGCAAGGGTTAAGGTGGTCTGAAGCCCCTTGCAGGAGAGTCCGTAGAGGAGAGGGAGGCGCTGTTTCCAACATCGATTTTTCTAAGGAGATAAGGAAATGGGGGAGGCTCAGGTAGTCTACAAATTCCTCCTTGCTATTTGCCAGACAAAGGTCACGTTCACATGTGAGGGAAGAAAGACCCTCCTTGGCCTCTAAGGGATAGGTCGAAGCTAGGGTTTCTCACTAGGAATTTCTCAATCTGGGATTCCCTTAGTCACTTTCAAAGAACAAATCTGCTCCCCCCCACCTTTTGGAAACCCGGGTCTTGGCATTTAGCAGGGGGCTAAATGGAGGTCTAAGTCTCTAGGGTGGGGTGAAAAGGGGGTCCTGAGAGAGAGGGACCGGCTGAATTTGGCCTTGGTTCTATTTTCCCACAGCCAAGAATAGCAACACCAACACCAACGCTGTAGTCTGCAGTGATTCTCGGTTTCCCTGTCAACTAATTACCTGCAGTCACTAACAAGGGAAACTGAGGCAGGGTCCTAGGGCATCATGAGAATCTGGGTCTGCATCTAAGTATCCCTTCCCTCACCCTGTTGCCAGCCCCCAAAAGGAGCGGTTCCCCCCGCCCAACTGCAAGCCTTGGTCTCCCGGCGGGCCGGGGGCGGGGGCGGGGCCGGGGGAATCCCAGCTCCATATTAGGACAGGAATCCTCCGTCGGCTGCCGCGGCGGCGGCGGCGGGCGGGGCCTGGCTGCCTCCGCACCGCTCCGGAGGGCTCCCCCCGTCTCTGGCGGAGAAGATGGGGAAGCAGCAAAGAAATGAGGGGGCTGTGCTGCACCCTCCGAGATCCTCGCACCTGCCAGGGACCCCGTAATTCCGTTGGGCTGTCCTCCATACCCTTCTCCAACCCCCTCCCCATCTTCAGCACTAGGACTTCTCCTGTCTCTTCGCCTTCAACTCTCCACAACCTTCAACTATCACCTTCAACCTTCCTCAGCCCTGACTAGTTTCTGAATCTCATTGTCTGCCTGGTGGTCTGTCTCAGCTTTGTGCCCACTCACCCAATGTTCCCCTTCTGCCCTCTCGAGACTCCCTTCCTCTCTTCATCAATTTTGTCTCCACATCATGTCACTTTTGCCCTCTATCTCCTTTCTTTTTTTCTCTTTTCAGCACAGATGGTTGCTCTGTACAGGGGCTGAGGAGAGCCTTTATTTCCCTAGACTCCCATAAAAGGAGAAGTGGTCTAGGGGACATTTTATATGAAATCTTATGGTAGAATAAGGATCTGTGTGAAATCATTAAGAAGCTGAAAATAAGACCACTTAAAAATTGTGGGAGAGGATTGGCCTGGTTTTAGAAAGTCACATAGGAAGGGTGGGGATAGACTTTGACACCAAAAAGCAAAATTTGGGGTCAAGGAACTCCTCATCCCCATGGAAAATGGTGGTGACAAGAGAGGCAGAGTGGGAGAAGAAGACAGCTGAGGAGAAGGGTGTCTCAGAAGAGAGTGTCTGGGCATCCAATCGTGACCTTTTTTTTGCCATTTTGGCAGAGGTTGGGGCCATCTCCATCATCTATCCTGCGTTGAGTGACACAACTGACAGGAAGGAAAGAGGTATGTATGCGTGCCTGTCTGCCACTATCTCTGACCCTATTTACCTGGATCATCGAGAAATCGTTCCTTCAGGAAGTACATCTCTGTTTCACTTCCATCTCTATCTGACCCGTGATGCACCCACCTGCCCCTCACTCAAGCTTGTTTGGATAAGCCCTTGATCTTTGGACCCTCTTCTTGCATGAAAATTTAGGACAGTGTTCCTATTTCCTCACCTACTGATGCTTTAGCCTTGGCTGGGAGACAATCTTAGTATCTCTCTATGATAAGAACTCTCTGTTGGTCGGGTCCACCCAGTCTCCAGCCAGCTGAACAAAGCCATAGCAGAAGAATGGGGCACTGACCACTGTCCATGGTTCTGAAAAATCACCAGGGAAGTAATTTGGCCATGATCTGCCTGGACATCAAAGTTGAGCTTGAGTTCACACAGTCCTCAGAGTTAGGTCCCAGTTAGCAGTCCACTTCTCCTCAGAGGATAAATATGGGAGGGGGGTTTTAGGGCCCCAAGGTTTCTGAGCTGGAAGAGTAAAATAAGCAAGAGAGAAGAACTAGTTCAAGGGAAGAACCCTTGCATTTTCCAGAATGGGCTAGGGGGGAGGACCTCTGGAAGGAAAGAATGGTCTAGAAAGGGACAAGGGAGGGGGAAGAGAAGGGCTCATCCCATTTCACTCACTCTAATTCAAGTTGAGAAGCTCTCTATGCCCCAATGTCTCCTCTCCCTAGGCCAGCTCCCACTCCCCTTGCCTCCCACCTCCGTGAAGCTATTTTTAACCAAGCAGAGCCAAAAATAGCTTGGCAGCAGCTTCAGGCCGTGGGAGAGGAGCTATTTATATCACCAGTGACGGTTCCAAAATAGCAAGCAGGAGGAGGGGGGCGGCTGGCACACTAGAGAGCTCCTGGCCGCTGCTAAAAATACTGGCAGTGTGAGTCATCCTGGCCAGGCTGAGTCACCCCACTCTCCCCCTCCTTGAATCGGCAGGCAGCAGCAGCAGAAGAGAACAGGCTAAGAATTGGAAGCTTGAGATGGGGGAAGAATCAGAGCCCATTGGCTATGGGAAAATGGGCAAGAAGTGAATTGAAAGAGGGGCTTTGGCGAGGGTGCCTGGCTGGCTCATTCAGTTGAGCATCTAATTCTTGATCTCAGCTCAGGTCTTGATCTGAGGGTCCTGAGTTTGAGGCCTGCATTGTACTCTATGCTGGGTGTGGAGCCTACTTAAAAATTAGGGGCTTAGGGGCGAATGTGTAGAAGGAATGGGGGGACCAGGAGCCACCCAGCTAACCCCACTGTGTGAGCCTGCAGTATTCTCGGCTATGCACTGCTGTTTAGCAATGCCTGGGCAATTGAAGGGAGCCAACCTGAGGGTGTGTGTGTGCCTGTCTGTCCATTCGACTGTGACTATTTGTATGTCTGTGTCTGTGTGGATGTGTCTTGGTAGCTGTGTGTCTGTATTCCTGTATATCTATGCACTTGCTTATGCCTGCATCTATATCTGTCTTTGTGAGAAATGTCCTCCACTTCCTGTGTTGTGTGTAGTTCTATGCTTGTATATGTGTTCATATGTCTGCAGCTTTCTGTGTGCCTCCCTGTCCGTGTGTGTGTTTGTGTCCATATGTGAGTCTGTTCTGTGCCTTTATTTCTCAGCATCCAATAGAGAATGTGTATTTGCATGCATCCCCAACCTCAAAAAACCTCCCGTTGCCCTCTCTGATATCACTCGTTGGGCTCTTGCACAACCTATCCCTTGCCTCTCTCCACCCAACATCTTCCTTTATTTCCAACCCTTAACCCCCAACCATTTGTGAAAGTCTGTATTGCATGCAATTTCTAGTAAAAATATGGAGGAAGGGAGCCCCATATGACCTCTCCCTTTTTTCTTGAATTATCCTGAATCTTCCCTGGCCTGCAAGAGTAAGTGGTTTTCCATCGCTCCATATTTGGGGAGCTGAGGGAAGAGAAGGGCTTTCTTTAGTTCTAAAAAAAAAAATTCCTGGTGTGGGCACAGGCATGCGCAGCGCGCGCACACACACATACACACACAACAGAGAGAGAATGAGAGAGAGAAAAAAATATCAAGGTCCCTTCTTTACTGAGACAAGCTCTTTGCATCTGTTGCCATGGCAACCCGCCCACTCCTTCCCCGAAAAATCACCAAGAAGAGGTGATGGCATTGAGGACGGATTGGCTGATTTCTTTCTTTATTATTTTTTTTCTGAAAAAGGTCTTTTTATAGCAAGAACAGGCCGTGAGATCCCCTGCCCTGTCTTGCATAGCTTTATTGGGTACCTAGAGAGACATCAACTCTCAACCATTCTCAAAAAGAAGTTTATCTTTTCCAGAGATTTTGGAGATGATGGCTTCCTGAGAAGGGGCTGGAGGGTGGCTGGTATTGGGGGGGGTCTGCTTCTTTAGAACAGCATGGAGACTCTTGGTTAGGGCTGCTTTTCTGGATACTTGGGCAAGTACCTTTCTTGGCAGAGGGTTGCTGAAGTGTATCCTGTCTTATTCTGGACAGATGTGTTTAGATGAGAAGGAGAAAGAGAGAGGAAGGGAAAGGGTAGAGAGAGAAGGCGGCATTGGGGCGTAGAGAATCACTTTATGGGTCCTCCAAGGAGATGACAAGATGCTTAAGAATGCAAGATCTCGTGGTGGTCACACCAGACAGGTGGACAAGATGGCTCAAGAAATATCCATTAATACAATTGATGGTGCTGCAAGTCACCACCAGATTACAGCTGTGGCTACTTGACATGCACCTCAGGAAAGCTGGGGCCATAGGTAGATGCTCTAGGGAGCACTGAAGCTCACCTTTCCTAACTTTGAGTCTCAAAGGCCTCCTGTAAAGCCTGGCCACCAGCCACTGCAGCCACATCACTTTCTCAAGTGAACTGTAGCCTCCTGCCAAATGACTGGATGGTGGAAAAGAAGGGATTCCTCATTTCCTCCTGTGCTTGGCTTGCAACAGAAATGGGGTCACTTGAGGCTGGAAGTTGCAAAGCCAGACTAAGAATCTGACTCTAGAGAGAAATACCTCTTCCTTCCAGTGGACTGCTGCCACCATTAGCAGGCAAGGGCATGGCCTTGGGAGGGGAGTTAGCCCTACTGGAAGTAATGGAACAGAGAGATGGAAAGACTTGAGATTTGCTCTGACCTGTTAGACCAATTTTCATAGCAAATCTGACTGATATTATTATAGTCATTTGACAGATGGTGAAACTGAGGATCAGAGACAGACAATGACTTACCCAAAGTCACACAGCAAGTCATTGGTGATTCTGGGCTTTGAGCCTAGTTCCTGCTCCCAGCTCTTTCTCTTGCACCACAGTGTACAGCGGGGGTGTGCAGACTTTGGCCAGCATGCCATATCTTGCCCACTGAGTGTTTGTATAAAGTCCTACTGGCCCACAGCTACGTCCCTTTGTTTATGTATTGCCTATGGCTGTTTCCACCCTACAAGGGCAGGATTGAGCAGTCATAGCAGAGAAAATATGGCTTGGAAAACCTAAAATATTTACTAACTGACCATTTGCAGAGAAAGTTTTCCATCTTTTAGAGTAGGATGAGTTCACCCTAGGACCGTCTTCACCTCTCTTTCTCAGCCAGAAGCTGTCTGGGTCCAGGGCATACCAAGATGTCGTTTTTATCTCCCTTTACTCTTCCAAATGCCAGAAAGCAGTAATATTCCTACACTCTCCAAGTGAAGAGAGATTGGGAAGCCCCATGGGCTAGGCTCCTTACTGGCTTCTAGCCCCCATGGAGCATCTCCATGCAGGAGTGATGGTCCACTTCCTGTTGCCATGGCAACAAGACTTGGCTCTGGCAATAAAGAGTCAGGATACTCCATTCCATCCTTACTACAACCCCAGTCTCAGGACAACATTTTGGGAAGGCGGGTGTCCCATAGTTTGTGATTAAGGCATTGTCAAGAGGACAGAAAGTCCTGGTGGGAAGAAAATTATGGCTTTATGGGGTCTTAAGCCTCCTGGAGTCTTCAGCCTAACCAAGGGGAAGAATCTTTATACAACTTCTCAGAGAGGTCTAGTAACTTGCCCAGTGTCACACAGCTAGAATGAGATGATTCTAAAATTAGAAACCAGGTTTCTTGATTTCTACTTCTTTCCATTTTTTAAAAAATATTTTACTTATGGGTGCCTGGATGTCTCAGAGGGTTAAGCCTCTGCCTTCAGCTCAGGTCATGATCTCAGGGTCCTGGGATCAAGGCCCACATGGGGCTCTCTGCTCAGCAGGGAGCCTGCTTCCTCCTCTCTCTCTTCCTGCCTCTCTGCCTACTTGTGATCTCTCTCTCTCTCTCTGTCAAATAAATAAATAAAATCTTTTTAAAAAAGATTTTACTTATTTATCCGAGAGAGAGCACACGCAGGGGGAGGGAGAAGAAAGCTCCTTGTTCAACTGTAGGACTCAATCCCAGGACCCTGGGGTCATGACTTGAGCCAAAGGTAGACGCTTAACCAACTGAGCCACCCAGGTATCCCTACTTTTTCCCTTTTTTACCAGACTGTTCTTGGGTTTGAAACCACACAAAAGTTTTCTAATAGATTATCAAGTATCTTCCCAGGACAAGGTCTAAGGTTCACCAGTCTATGGAGGGAAAGCATGATCCTTAGGTAGACCTGGCCTGAGCAATGGCTGTGTTATCTTCAGCTGCATCGTAGCAGCCTGTTTTCTTTCTCCCAAGGCCTTTTCATTATGTGATCACTCCCCCAATCTACTTGCACAGGGAGATATTCAGAACATTTTATCTATTTATGGTTATGAAATCAACAAATCTCATGTGAAGAGGGTACATGCTGGCACCCACACATTGAGATGGTCAGAGCCGGGTGAGTGGGCTGAGCTGAGAAGGTGAGGGACAGGGAACCATTGCAGTGGGTGGGAAAGGGAGAGTGTAGCCAGGTGGGAAAAGATTAAACTTCTCTGGGCAAGGACCTGGATGCAGGACTGAAAAAAGGGGCCACGAGTCATACAATGAAGAGCATGTCAAAACATCCACGTTCCAAGTAAAATCAATCACTGAAAATGTTCTTTGAATGCAGAGAAGGGACCCAAATACTCCTGTAAGCCCCAAGGTGTAGACAGGAGTTCAGGACACTGGCCTTGCCCTTGAGCATCTGGGGGTCTAGAGGAGGAGACAGAGCCTCTACCATTCATTTATTAGTTCAGCCCAGTCTCAGAGTCTGCTCCACCACCATCACCTCACACACACACATACTGGTGAACTCCTCTTTGCTCTGCTCATCCTCCCATTGGGTCCAGGCCCTTCCCCAGTGCCCCCAAAGCCTCCCCCATTTCTTTATCAGTGCATTTCTCATCATGCATTGTCACTGCTTGTTTACTTGTCTGTCTTCCCACCAGCATCTGTCTCCTGTCCATATTTTCAGCATCTAACATAGGACCCAGCCCAGAGCTGGGCCTCGTGTATATATTTCATTCATGCACACACATCTGAGCACTTGCTTTGTGCCGGGCTCTGTGCTAGGCACTGGCAATGTAATGTGTGGAAACACAGGTCTGGTCTTAACTTCATGGAGCATCCAGGCTGGTGGGAAATTGGGAACTCTTTGAAGCCACTGAAGCCATGAAATGACTTCTATGAAGAAGACATGCAGAATGTGGGGAGAGAAGCCAAATGAGGAATAACTGAGCCCAGGGAGTTTGGGGTGGCTCCCCTGAGGAGGTATGACTGAGTTGAGTTTCTGGATGAGGTTGAACTGTGCCATGCTGTGAATGATGGGGTAGACAGAGGAATGCAATCATAAATGAGACCCCAGACAAGGGCAGGGAGCCACAGAAAGAGCCATCATGGTCAGAGGCTATGTTAACAGGTGTGGGGAGTGAAGGTGAAGAGAGAGCAGCCTCTGCTAAGGGCAGCTGTGCCCCCACCTTGACCAAGAGGCTCGGCTCCTGTGCTATGGGCAGGACTAAAAGGGGGCTGTGGGAAAGAGCTGTGCAAAGACAGGTGAGTGGGAAGGATCCAGAGGCTCAGAGAGACAGGAGAAGGTGGGGGTCCAGCAAGGGGCTCTGGGGTGAGATGCCCATGTAGAGTCCTGGCTCCTTCACATTGGGCAAGTGACTTAATATTTCATGACTCACTTTACCCATCTGGTAAGCAGGGATGTGAGAAGAATAATAGCTCCTGCATCAAAGGATTGATGCAAAATTTTAATGACTTAAATCATTAAAGCAATTGGAATGATGCCTGCCACATAAAAGGAACACAATAAACGTTGAGTGAAGGAATGTCAGTCATCATAATTTCACCTTTATGAAAAATAGAGCTTTGAACAAGGCTTTGAAGATACGGCATGTGCTGCTTGGGGAGGTAGCACAGACTCTGTCACTGTTAAGTGTAGAAACAGAGCTTGGGCAGCCACTGGCTTTTTGTGGCCTTGGTCCAGCCTGGCATGAGAGCAGCAGGTGGGCTGGGCTGGGCTAGGGGATGCAGCAGGTCCAAAGAGAAAGACAAAGATGACATCTGGGGGCCTGGGGAGGTGAAGAGACGCACACAAAATTACCCTGAGGGCTCTGGCCTGGGTCCCAACATGATCCTTCCCCAGATACCACTGGCTCCCACAGTCCTCAGCAAGTCCAGGGATGGAAACCCAGTGAGCTCTTTCAAACCTCAGCAACTGAGCTTCCCTTGGATTTTTCTAGAAGTCAACCTAACCAAGTTCTTCCCCAACTTAAAACACTTCTTGTTTCCATCATTCACAATTACCCCCCATTTCCTCCTGGCCCCCTTCCGTTTCTGCCCCTCGGTGCCTAGGCCACCATAGGCACCAGCTTCAAGGATCTCCTTGTTATCACACCTTGCAGCACGGGAGTTCGCAGATGCAGCACTCACCTCACGTCATATACCTAATGTGTGCATAACCTCACTCAAACCTCATGGCAGCTTGCCACATGTGGGGTTTTATTGTTCCCACTGGCCCTAGGCTCAGCAGAGAGGAAGTCTCCAAGGAATGGTCCACAGGATCCCAGGAGATACTGATGGGGTTCAAGGTGACCATGGGAAAGCAGTAGGCTTGGGACTGGCCAGTGACAGAAGGGAAGCCCGAGAAGAAATCAAGAAGAGACTCACGAGAGCAGGGGGAATGATGGTTCCCATCCCTGGAAATGCTGGAACTGCAGGGAGCTGGTTGAACCATAGCAGGAAGGGGGTAGCAGTAGTTTTGGCCGGTTGACAGAGCAGATCTTGGAAGCAGGAAAAGATGAACCCTGGGCAGATGGGGAGGGAACACCAGGAAGCTTTAAGAGAAAGGACCATCCACCTAAAAGGAAAGCTCTTGAATCACCTAGCATACACAGGGAATGAGCTGGAAGAGCCTTCTGTCAAGGATAGTCAAGGTTCTGGAGAATCAGAGATGGGCTCAGCCTAGATCTCAGTGAATTGTGCTTGATACAGTGGAGAGTCCTGGAGAAGAGACAGAGATTCTGGTTGTAACCCTGCTGCCAGCCTCCTTGGGTGTGATGCAAGCCCCTTCCCCCTCTCTGGGCTCAGTTTCCCTGTTTGCAAACTGGCAGTAGCAGTGGGTTGGACCACTTGGCCTGGAAGGGACCTCCCATCTCTGGCATTTTGAGCATCTCTGGGCCCAGGGCCCAGCTGGTCGTGTTTCTCAGCTTTTGGAGGTTGAATGTTGCTTCCCTTAGACCCAGTTTTAGGTGGGAAGAGCCCATGTGCCTAGTGCTAGGATCTGGGTGGTCCTGAAATCTCCCAGAGGACTAAGCCCTCAACCCTGGACAAGTAGGGCCACCTTGGGCCTTGGATACCTGGCCTGGGTGGACATGGGTGGGAACAAGTACTGGTGTGGACCCGGTGTGGACCCAAATCCAACCCATCAGAGTCTATTCTCATAGGCCGGTGCCAAGTGAACCAGGGGACTTACCATTGGAAGGATCCAAAGGGCTCCAAGCTGGGTAAAACAGACTCCCAGGTCATCCTCAGAGTGCATTAGCCTGTGGTTGAAGGATCCAAAGGGCTCCAAGCTGGGTAAAACAGACTCCCAGGTCATCCTCAGAGTGCATAGCCTGTGGTTGAAGCAACTGCTCTCCTTATGGCACTCCTTAGCTTCAGGCTGATGGGAGGGAAACACCCCAGCAGTGTCCCACAGACTGCCATAGAGGGATGCCACAGCCTGGAAAAATACCACATTTCATAGAATCCCAGGCTCACAGTTGGAGTGGGAGCCCGTTAGTCATCCAGCTTGGGTGACTGAGGCTCTAGTACAGAGAATGGAGTGGTCCAAGTGATACAGCCATCACTTAGTAAAGGTGGACCCTAAACCAGGTGCCTGGTTTTGTGTGCCTCCCAAAGGCTGGCCGCTGGGATCAAGATGCAGAAAAAGAGCCTAACCCAAGAGGCAGTGTTCTGGGAACTAGTCTCAACAATACACGGACTTGCTGTGTGAACTTAGCAAATACTGTCTCTTGGAGGGATGCCTCGCTTTCCCCTTCTGTGCATTAAATAAAGTCTTCACTCTGGCAATGGATACCCCTTGGAAGAGCCATTCAGGATCCCAGGGCTAACTGCTCCAGAGCAGAAACCTCTCTCCTTTGCCAGACTTGGTGCTCACTGCCAGGCTGGGTCAGATGCACTTCCGGGTGCCCAGCCCTGATCCAGAGTTGGGGCCCAGAGAAGTCTGGAATGTATACAGCACCTTGGGCATGTAGAGTACTTCACAGCTGTCTTCAGTTAGCTCTGGTCAAACACGCCTGTGGGTGCTACAGGGAGAGTGCAGGCATCATCAGGATTGGGCAGGAGTCCAAAGAGCTGGGTCCACATGGCTCTGGGGAGCCTGGCCAGAGCCTGCAGGCCAGACATCCATCCAGAAGATAACAGGTGCTTGTAAGCAGTCTGGAAAATGGCCCCAGAAAGTTCCAGAGAGCTGGTGATCTGAAGGAAGCCTTCTACGGAAGCAGACATTTGCAAGTAGCAACCTGATTGGTTGGCCATAGAGTCCATGGGATCCTGGAGCTTGTCTAGAGTGAGCAACGATCCAGAAAGCCCACCTAGATCTGAACTCCCCTGGGGAAGAAGAAGCAGCTGAGGCCATGCTGGAAGAGGAGCCCTCCGGCTCTGCTGTCGGGTACAGGACGAGGGCCAGAGGCTGGCACACTGTGCTAGTTATTCTCAAGGTGAAGAAACACGGGACTGACCTCTGGCTAGGAAGTACACCTCCCAGGGCTCTGGCTCACCGCTCTCCAGGAACACACCATGTAACCCTGGTCAAGTCTCTACTCTTCTCTTGGCCTCAGTTTCCCTTTCAGTTTAATGAGTGGGCTGGAGAAACTGGTCAAGGGCCTTCCAGTAAGATCCTAAACGGACCCCAGGCTGAGCCCAAGGAGAAAAAGGCTAAGGCAGGAAGCTGGAGGGGTCGTGGATCTCCAGAGACCCGGGGTAGCCCCGGGGGCAGTGACTTCTCACCTGGTGTTTTCACTCTGTGGCCTTGTCCAGAGAGGATCCCCAAACGCGCTAGGCCTGGCATCTCGTTTCCTTCCAAGGCTCCTATCGAAGAAGAGTCTCCCCTGTTGGAGGGAAGAAGAGGGGACGAGGGGCAAGGGCAGGACCTCCTTTCCCTATGGTTGAAATTTCCCTAAAGTGAGTGGAGGACGCTAGAATGGGGGTGGGGTATATGGCGCTGGGGGCTTTCCGGGCCCAGGCTCGGCGCGGGGCTCGCGGCTCGGGGGCGGGGGCAGCTCCCGGGCTCTAGCGGAGCCGCCACTCCGCCGGTTGCCTTTAAAAGGCGCCAGCGCGCGCGCATCAGCAGAAGGGCTGCGGCTCTCTTCCAAAATAGGCAAGAATTGGGAGGCCGCAGGAGACAAGCTGCTAGCAGCTCAGACGTCACCCGGGGCCTCCCTCCCTCCCCACCACCACCCCCGCCTGCATCACATCTCCATGGCAACGGCGTACAGCGGCCGCAGATGAATGAGCTAGAGCGAGGAGAGGAGGAGCACGCAGACGAACGCTCGCTCTTTCAGCACCGAGGCTGCCCCGGGGAAGGCGATGCGGATCTGGCGCTAGGAGGAAGGCGGCGCCCCCTTATTCAAAAAGACTCTAAAACCCATTCATTCCCAAATGGTCCTTTGTGTCCCTAAAATCCGGAAGCTGCATGTCCAGAGACCCCTGATCCTTTGGTTTCGGGCTTCTCAAGTCTCAGGGTTCCCCTTTAGCCCCATCTCCCCTCCCATTCCGTCAGCTCTCTCTGCGCCTCAAACTCTGCAGAAAAATCAGACATCATGTGGCTTAGCGCCACCGCGTGGCCAGTGGTGGCGCGGTGTCAGGCGCGCTTGTGGCTGGGGTCCCGCCGTCTATGTCGCCCTCTGGCGTTTGCTAGTGGGAAGAGCATAAAAGATCTCGGGCTTCTCGTAAGGACCCTAACCAACAAGGCATCATTAAGACATTAGTAGATAACGATTTGTGAGTGCTCTCGATGTGTCTAAGCTGCTGAGCGCTTCATTTCATTCCCACAGCAACTCTGCAATTCAAATGGTGATAATGATGATGATTACTATTATAATTTTACAGGTGAGAATAACAGGCTGAGAGAAGTCAAGACTTGCCTAAGATCCCACCAGTGTAAGGGGCAGAACTGCCCCCTGAATTCATGACTGAAAAGCAGTTCCAAATGCATGGTCTTTGTTGGTCCACCCCATAGTCCCTTGAGATAAGCAAGACAACACTTATTAAAATTATTCCCATTTTATAGGTAGGGAGACTGAGACTCAGAGAAGTGAAATGTTTTGCCCCAAGTTTCAGCAACTATGGATAGAGTCCAGACCTCTAGGCCCCTGATCTAGGGATTTTTAGGCAATTGAATAATGGGGAATCCAGCACACCCCTGTGATACCTTACCCCTTAGTAAAGAGACTGAGGAGATAGCTTATCCTGGGATACTCCTCTATTAGCAAATGCCCAAGGACAAGAGAGGAGCAGGGACACTCCTCCACCTCCCAGAATTTTGAAGGGTCATAGAAGCTAGATGCTTGTTTATTTCCACATACATAAAAATGTATTCTATGCATCAGATTTTACTGTTGTCTTCTAAGATAGCCATCCCCACTTACGCACTTAATCTACTATTGGGTTGACAGAATGCTTCCTGGTTTCAGCTTGCTGCTCTTAACTTGACCCACCCTATTTTCCAGTGAATAACTATTCTCAGGTCTATTGCCTTTTTGAGATGTTGACTCCATGCCAGGCTCTGGGGGCTGTTGTTATTTCCTTCTTACTAGCTTGTATTTTGAAGCTCATGGGTATACCTTGTTATCTAGTTTTGTTGCAAAACTTTGACCATGTGATTTGATTTTATCATATAATCTCTGTTTTAAATGGAGATTCAAAATCTGTGCCTCCACTGCTGCTGTCTTCCCTGTTATTCTTAGCTAGCCCACTTGGAGATGCCAAGGGTTTGAGTGTAAACCATTAAAGGGAACCCAAGGGGCTGGTAGTCACAATTTCTAAAGTTCCAGTTTAAAGTCACTGCTGCCAGTGTGGTTTAGATCTTTCAGGAATTTGCAGTGAACGGTCAGCAATGGGCATTTTGTCCCCATATGGGTGACAATAACTCCATATGGGTGACAATGGGACTTCCAAGGCCCATTAATAGTTTCCTGTCCCCATTCAAGGGACACAAACTCAGTCAACATCTTTCCTTTATTCTGGATGGTTCTGTTGTTTTCCCATGAGCTTGTTAACAGGATTTGCTGTCATTATGGCAATCCTGAAAGAGCTGGAGAAATCCATCCAGAAGTGATCTTTACTGAGATTTACACAGATGTGTCCCCAAATAGCTTCTCCTAAATGCTTTCTTACTGTTTCCAACAGGAAATGCTGGAGGGTATTGGGGTGTTCCCTCTTTTTGACCCCAAAGTTTTTCTCCTAAGATACATTTACAGTTGTCTACACAGATCCACTCTGCCTCCTGACATGAATCTCCTCTGGGACAGCCAGTAACTCCAGGAAGTCTACAAGATTGGGACAATTTGGGACCAGCTGGTAAATTCCCTATGCACTCACAGTTTCACCATTGGATTATAACCATCCCTGTGTAATTTCTTACCCATCCCATATCTGCCCCAAAGTGGCTCCCAGAGGTGTGCTCCAAGCCCAAGGTTTTAGTGTCATAACGCGGGCTGGGGATAGACACAGGGATGTGTCCTCTCTGTTGGTTTTCCATAACTGTACTGTTCTGACTTCTAACAGGCAGAGCCAAGAACCATAAGCATTTTCAATTGGAGCTGTATCTAGTAAATTCTCACAAACCAAGCATACTTGGGAGCTTTTTCACACAAAAATATTTTTCATTTCCACCTCCAGACCCACTTGCCGTCTTCCCAAGCTTGCTTTGAGCGTGTGGAGAGTGATACCTATGATGGACACAGGGGGTTCCTTTGCCCATTTGTTGCCAAGTGATGTGACCAACAGGAATCATTGGCAAGAAAATAGAAGGATGGAGGAGAGTGAGGTAGAGGTGTTTAAACTTCCTAGCTTCATCTCTGCCAGGTGACCATGAACAGGTGGCATTTCTTCATGAAAGACTGAAGCTCTGGCACGTCTGGGTGGCTCAGTTGGTTAAGCATCTGCCTTTGGCCCAGGTCATGATCTCAGGGTCCTGGGATGGAACCCCAAGTCAGGCTCCCTGCTTAATGGGGAGCCTGCTTCTCCCTCTTCCTCTGCCCCTTCCCCTACTCATGCTTGCACACACTCTCTCTCTCAGCCCCCCCCCCACAAAGAAAAAGACCAAAGCCCCTGTTAGGTACTTCTCTCCCTGCAGTCTCCCTCTCTAGGTTCAGGCTGATGTGTGGCCCCCTGCTACTGCTAGTCAGACCCTTGTTTATAGCTACATCTTGGTTTCCCCAGGTTGAGTGTGCCATCTGCTTCCACCTCAAGAACCTGACAGATAGTCTCCCCTACACATCTTTCCCAGTGACTCATTGGCTTGAATTAAATTGCCTATTTCTGAACCAAAACATAATAGGAAGGAACAACAACGTAAAATGATTATAAGAGGGTAATTGAAGATTCGTAAATGAAATCTAATATAAGATAACTGGCATTCCTAATGATGAGATTGGGAAAAAATGCAATAGAAAAAATATTAAAAGATAGAGTATCACACTTCCTGAAATAATGATTGGCCTTTATTTATACATAAAAACTCGTGGTTGAAAAAGCATGTATGTCCTGGAGGAGGGGAGGAATTCCATGAAAGGACAGAACAAAACCTCAGGCTGAAGCTACTAGATTTCATGGATATAGACGGATTTCCATTGACATTCATAGGGAAAAAAACTTGTCATATATAGACAAGTAGGAAAACATCATTCATTCGTTCAACAAGTATTTATACCAGATCCTGCTGGAGACATCTGGGATACAGTAATGTACAAACCAATGGTCCCTCCCTTTGTGGGGTTTACAGTCGAGTGGGGACAGAGTACCAAACAACAGACATGAGGAATAAGAAAATTCAAAGATGTTATGTTTATGGAAAAAGAAAATGTAGAGCAAGGTTGTGGGATTGGGAATCCGGGGGTTGGCATTTTAAATAGAGTAGTCCAAGGGAGGACTTGTTGACCAGTTAGGAGCTCTAGTGGTAGGCCATGTTTTATTGTGCAACGGATATGTTCAGTTCTTCACTGCTTACAACAACAAAGGAAGGTGTTGAGGGGTAATTGGGAACTTGATATTGAGTACAAGAGGGAAGTCTGAATTGGATATAAATTTTGGGGGAGACTGGTATATAAGTGGTATTCAGGGCACAAATCTGGAGTGAACATGACAGAAAAGAGAGGGGCCCAAGGCCAGAAACCTGAAGAGATCAGTGAGGAGAGGGAGACTGAGAAAGAGAGACCACTGAGGCAGGAGGAAGAGGAAGGAACATGTACTAGAAGGTAAGTGCAGAAAGGATTTCCACCGGGAGAGCTGTCTGTCAGGTCAATTTTGAAATGAGAATAGCTGAAGTCAACAGATGAGAACTGAGAATTTAGGACTTGGATGTCATGGATGACTCTTTCCATGGAAGATGCCAAGCTGAAAGTCAGGTTGGGATGGGTTTAGGAGGAAATCGAGGGGGAGAAATTGGAGATAATGAGTATCAGCTGGGTTTTTTTCTGAGAACAGGAGCAAAAGTAGGGGTGGTAGTTGGCAAGGGAAGTGAGATCAAAAGAGGGTTTATATGTTTTTAACATGGAAAGAATTGACTACATGCTTATATACTGATAGAAAGGATCCAGTCAAGAGGAAAGATCTCTAGAGGGGAGAGAGGAGAGACTTGCTAGAGCAGAGCCCTTGAGAAAGTGAGAGTAGACTGAATGTGGAGGACAAGGGGGAATCGGCTTTGGACAGGAACTTGGATGGTTCGGAGAGCAAGAAGAGCAGATGCTGGAAGGGCATGTGTGGAAATTTTGATTGCTTCAATTTTGTCAGAGAAGTAGGGAACAGAGTCAGTCACTGAGAATGAGGATGGGGAGGAGGTGACAGAGATTTGCTTTGTGGCCTCTTCCGCCATCTTCAAAGCTAGCAGGGTAACATCTCCAAATCTCTCTCTGACCCATGCTACTGCTTCTTTGGCAGGCCCAGACAATCCAGCATAGTCTTCCCATCTGAAGACCCTTAATTTAATCACAGCCGCAAAATCCCTTTTGTCCTGTAACATAACATATTCACAGGCTCTGGGGGTAAGGATGTAGATAACTTGGGTTTTGCCTATCACAACTGGTAAATAATGCAAAGTATCACATTCATATCGCATGTGTTCGCCCCTTAAAATAAATAAATAAATAAATAAATAAATAAATAAATAAATAGAATTCTATTATTTCCAGATTTTTTTCTGTGCAATTTTTGGCATTGATTGAGAAAGTTTGGGAACCTCAAGAATTCAAATGATAATATTTAGATGAAATCAGAGAATGCTAAGTATCTTGAACCTCCAAATCCCATGCCAACTGAAGCATGTGCGGCCCTTACCAGGAAATGCCCATTCTCTTCGTGTCTGATCCCTGCCTTTCCTCACTGACTTCAGCCTTAAACTAAAGCCCTGTTCCAAGATGCTTTAGAGGAACGAGTACAAAGTCTGATGCAGAAGAAAACCTAAATGCCAAGCTTTTTGATTACCCAGGGGTATCTATTATATAAGCAAGGCAAAATAAGTGCTTAAATTGTTTACCAGTTTTCAAGATAAAGAATTGGCATCTTATCATCATGCAAATGTGGAGAGTTATTTTTTAATGTTATTATGATCTCACGGTTTTAAACACATTTGATGGTCTTTAATCCATCGTAATTTTTTAAGTAAACTCTACTCCTAATGTGGGGCTCAAACTCACAACTCAACCTCAAGATCAAAGTTTGCATGCTCTACCAGCTGAATGTCCGCAATTGTTATTCTTTTTTTTTTTTTTTGGTTTAGTTATTTGAGAGAGTGAGATAGAGAAATGCAAATAGGGGGAGGGGCAGAGGGAGAGGGACAGAAAGAGACTCTCCAATGAATGCAGAGTCTGTTTTGGGGTTGGATCTCATGACCCTGAGATCTTGACCTGAGCAGAAGCCAAGAGTCAGAGCTTAACTGACTGAGCCACTCAAGTACCTGTCCCCGCCATTGTTACTCTTTTTTTAAAAAAATGTTATTTATTTGAGAGACAGAAAGAGAGAGCATGTGTGAGCATGGGCGGATAGAAGGGCAGAGGGAGAAGCAGATGCCCCAGTAAATGGGGAGCCCAACGTGGGGCTCCATCCCAAGACCCTGGGACCATGACCTGAGCCAAAGGCAGACGCTTCACCAATTGAACTGCCCAGACGTCCCATGCAACTGTTATTCTTATGAAAACTCAATTGTCCCATCTTTGGCCTCTTCACAGTGGCATCTGAGATCCTTTGAGCATGACCCTAATAGTCTTTGGTAGCTATTTACTATCTGGTGTGACAAGATATTCTAGGCTCCCAGCATTTCTGGATCAAAGATTATGCACTTTTTACATTTAAATTTTTATGCAATCCAATTTATCATTTTTTTTCTTTTATAGATCATGCTTGTGATGTCCTATCAGGAAACCTTTCCCAACTTGAAACTAACGTCACGTATGTCAACTATACTTCAATAATAATTTACTAAAAGACAATCATCCCTAACCTAAAATCAAAATTATTTCCTGTTTTCACTTTATAATTTTCAGAGTTTAAAGCCCTTACCCTTAAGCTAGCTGTCTCATACTCCATGATTTTGATGACAACATGTCTGCAGTCTACATTAGGTTATGTTAACAGAAACATGCACAGGGTTTTCATTAGTAATGTAAAAATGTTATTTTTATGATTTTAAAAAGGAAAATGTTCTTGACTTGATTTTTATTTTTTTTTAAGTTCATTTATTTGTCTTCTTAGTAATCTCTACACCCAACATGCAGCTCAAGCTCAGGACCTTGAGATCAAGAGTCACAAGCTCTTCTGGCTGAGCCAGCCAGGCACCCTGATATTTACTTACTTATTTGAGAGAGAGTGAACGCACCTGCAAGTGTGAGGGGCAGAGAGAGAATCTCAAGCAGGCTCCACGTTCAGTGCAGAGCCCAGTCCTTGATCTCACAACTCTGAGATTGTGACCTGAGCTGAAATCAAGAGTCCGATGCTGACCTGACTGAGCCACCCAGATACCCCAATTTTTATTTATTTTTAATTACACAAATGACGCAGGAGAACCAACTGTACCAAAAGGGCAAAAGTACATAGAGTAGAAAGTGAAGGTCACTCTTTGCATACAGTGTGATTCATTCATTCAAGAAATCTGGGTTAGGGCACCTGGGTGGCTCAGTTGGTTGAGCCACTGCCTTTGGCTCAGGCCATGGTCCTGGAGTCCCAGGATCGAGTCCCGCATCAGGCTCTCAGCTCCGTGGAGACTCTGCTTCTCCCTCTAACCTTCTCCCCTCTCATGCTCTCTCTCTCTCAAATAAACAAAATCTTTTAAAAAAGAAATCTTAAAAAAAGGGAAAAAAGAAAGCTGCCTATTCACACATTGCTTCCACAATTCAAGATTCATTAGTCTATATACAAAAACACTATATAGAGTGTGCTGTTGACATATTACAGCAATAACTTTACCATTTTCCCATAGCTGCATTCTCTTATTCCAGAAACAGTAAAATGAAAATCGTTGTATCACAACATAGACTTTGTATGCACAGAGGGTACAGAGGATGTAGGCTCTGGAGACAAAAGAACCATATCTTTTTGTTCCCCAAAACTAAAATGAGAAGGTGCTGATGTCCTTCAGATGTGTTAAAAAGAAAACTGAATGGAAATGCAAGCTGGTGCAGCCACTCTGGAAAACAGTATGGAGTTTCCTCAAAAAGTTGAAAATAGAGCTACCCTATTACCCAGCAATCACACTATTGGTATTTACCATAAAGATACAAGTATAGTGATCTGAAGGGGTACATGCACCCAAAGGTTTATAGCCACGATGTCCACAATAGCCAAACTATGGAAAGAACCTAGATGTCTGTCAACAGATGAATGGATAAAGAAGATACACACACACACACACACACACACACACACACACACACACAATGGAATACTATGCAACCATAAAAAACCAAAATCTTGCCATTTGCAATGATGTGGATGGAACTAGAGGGTATTATGCTTAGCGAAATAAATCAATCAGAGAAAGACAATTATCATGATCTCTCTGATATGAGGAATTTGAGAGGCAAGGCAGGGGGTCGTGGGGGAAAGGGAGGAAAAAAATAAAACGAGATGGGACCAGGGAGGGAGACAAACCATAAGAGACTCTTAATCTCATGAAACAAACTGAGGGTTGCTGGGGGGGGGGGGAGATAGGGTGGTTGGGTGATGGATACTGGGGAGGGTATGTGCTATGGTGAGTGCTGTGAATTGTGTAAGACTGATGATTCAGAGACCTGTACCTCTGAAGCAAATAATACATTATATGTTAATAAAATTTTTAACAAATCAAAAAAAAAAAGAAAAGAAAACTGAAGTTGCAAGATAAGTCAAGGGCTTCCTCATTATGACTGCTTCCTAAAGCAGTA
>PITA01007442.1:0-91489 GCA_004023965.1 Spilogale gracilis | reverse complement strand
TGTGGAAAACCCAAAAGACTCTACCCCCAAACTACTAGATCTCATACAACAATTTGGTAATGTGGCAGGATACAAAATCAATGCGCAGAAATCAGTTGCATTCTTATACACTAACAATGAAAAAATAGAAAGGGAAATCAGAGAATCGATTCCATTTACTATAGCACCAAAAACTATAAGATACTTAGGAATAAACCTATCCAAAGAAGTCAAGGATCTGTACTCGAGGAACTACAGAACACTCATGAAAGAAATTGAAGAAGACACAAAAAGATGGAAGAGCATTCCATGCTCATGGATCGGAAGAATAAACATTGTCAAAATATCTATACTGCCCAGAGCAATCTACACTTTCAATGCCATTCCGATCAAAATTCTACCAATATTCTTCAAAACGTTAGAACAAACAATCCTAAAATTTACATCAATTACCTTTTTAAAGAAATTTTAGAAAGGCTTTAAAAGACTGTACTTAGGAAGAAATTTTTACTCAATGTTAAATGAGTCTTTGAAAAAGTCTAATTTAGGTCTACGAAACAAGTAACATCTGTAGCTTGCTGGTAAAATTTGGCGTATGGCATGTTTCTTGTAATTCCTTTCTCTACATTTCCATTACAAGTTAGAGTTTCTAACAGCATGTTTCTTCTTGCCTATTGGAAAGGAAAGCCTGTAATTTATGTCATTGGGTACAGTTTAAACAGGATGAATATTAAGTTTTTAGTAATCCCTTTTAATCAGGTATTCTGAATTCTTAAACAACTATTTTAATGGACTTTGGTAACCAAAGAATTTTTACTGAGACTATCCACAGAAAAGAATGTATCATGGAGGAAGCAGTGTGTTGATTCCAGCTGAGTTACTAATCTCATGTACTCAAAGATCCATTTGAAATATAAAACTTAGAGATCTCACACCCAGACTTTAGCGATGAAGCCCTTGGACCCCATCTGTGTTTGGTAGTAGTTTACTTGTGATCCAGGCTGATCATCACATCACAAACATGCACTTGTCTCAGAAGTCAGTGCAAATCCTATAAACATGAATTGACTCTACTGACTTATTCCCTTTGACATCAGTGAATTATTAAACTCATGTACTTCCAAGAATAACTTACTACAGAATAACCAAATCTTACATCTTAAAATTTCCAGAATTCCTTTCACATCACTTAACTAATTTGCTTCTCACAATAATGCAACCACTAATTTGCTTCTCACACGATGTAATCACAGAACAGGCAATGTGATTTTCACTTTGCGGACAAATAAAGTGAGACTCGACATCCCTTATTAGCAGCAGAGATAACATGTTTCGGGATTCTCTGGCCCTATTCATTCCACTGCTCTCTCTACTATAATACATGCTTCTCTAAGAGCAATTGTGAAAAATCTGTGAAATGAAACTTGAGTGAAGTCATAGGGGAGAGTTGACAGCAGCTGCTGTGTGTACCTAAATCTGTTACTTAGCTGGTTTATGATTCCAGTGAAAAATGGAGCCATAATGTTGTTTAGAAAGATTCACTAAGTATTTTGGTCAGTGTATGTTATTAAAAACCCTTCTGGAAGGGCCCCTGGGTGGCTCTGTTGTTTAAGCGTCTGACTCCTGATCTCAGCTCAGGTCTTGATCTCAGGATTATGAGTTCAAGCCCCACATTTTGCTCCACACTGGGTGTGGAGCCTACTTAAAACAAAAACAAAAAAAAAACAAAAAACCCTTCTATTCACAAAAAGAAGCAAAAGACATTCAAATTGTCAAAGAAGAAGTCAAACGCTCTCTCTTCACAGATGACATGATACTTTATGTGGAAAACCCAAAAGACTCCACCCCCAAATTACTAGAACTCATAGAGCAAACCAGTAATGTGGCAGGATACAAAATCAATGCACAGAAATCAGTTGCTTTCTTATACGTTAACAATAAAATTGTGCAAAGGGAAATTAAAGAATTGGTTCCATTACTTTAGCACCAAGAACCATAAGATACCTTGGAATAAACCTAACCAAAGAGGTAAAGGATCTGTACTTGAGAAACTACAGGACACTCATGAAAGGAATCAAAGACACAAAAAGACGGGTCTGCTCATGGATCAGAAGAATAATGTCTATGCTGCCCAGAGCAATCTATACTTTCAACACCATCCTGATCAAAATACCATCAGCATTTTTCAAAGCGCTGGAACAAACAATCCTAAAATTTGTATGGAACCAGAAAAGACCCCGAATTGCAAAGGAAATGTTGAAAAAGAAAAACAAAGCTGGGGCATCATGTTACTTGATTTCAAGCTTTATTACAAAACTGTGATCACCAAGACAACATGGTACTGGCACAAAAACAGACACACAGACCAATGAGGGTCCAGATATGGACCCTCAACTCCATGGTCAACTAATCTTCGCCAAAGAAGGAAAAGATATCCAGTGGAAAAAGGAGAGACTCTTCAAGAAATGGTACTGGGACGATTGGACAGCTACGTATAGAAGAATGAAACTCGACCATTCTCTTATACCATACACAAAGATAAACTCTAAATGGATGAAAGACCTCAATGTGAGACAGAAATCCATCAAAATCCTAGAGGAGAGCACAGGCAGTAACCTCTTCAACATTGGCCACAACAACTTCTTTCAAGACATGTCTCCAAAGGCAAGGGAAACAAAAGTGAAAATGAACTTTTGGGACTTCATCAAGATAAAAAGCTTCTGCACAGCAAAGAAACAGTCAACAAAACAAAGAGGCAACCCATGGAATGGGAGAAGATATTTGCAAATGACACTACAGACAAAGGGCTGATATCCAAGATCTATAAAGAACTTCTCAACCTTAACACCCCAAAAAACAAATAATCAAGTCAAAAAATGGGCAGAAGACACAAGCAGACACTTCTCCAAAGAAGACATACAAATGGCTAAAGACACATGGAAAACTGTTCATCAAATTCAAGTCAAAACCACATTGAGATACCACTTTACACCAATTAGAATAGAAAAAATTAACAAGGCAAGAAACAACAAATGTCAGAGAGGATGTGGAGATAGGGGAATCCTCTTACATTGTTGGTGGAAATGCAAGTTGGTGCAGCCACTTTGGCAAAGAGGGTGGAGGTTCCTCAAAAAATTAAAAATAGAGCTACTCTATGACCCAGCAATTGCACTACTGGGTATTTACCCCAAAGATACAGATGTAGTAAAAAGAAGGGCCATATGCACACCAATGATCATAGCAGCAATGTCCACAATAGCCAAGCTGTGGAAAGAAACAAGATACCCTTCAACAGATGAATGGATAAAGAAGGTGTGGTCCATATACATAGTGGAATATTATTCAGCCATAGGAAATGATGAGTACCCAACTTTTGCATCAGCATGGATGAGTCTGGAGGAGATTATGCTGAGTGAAATAAGTCAAGCAGAGAAAGTCATTTATATGGTTTCACTTACTTGTGGACCATAAGGAACAACATGGAGGACATTAGAAGAAGGAAGGGAAAAATGAAGGGGGGGGGAATCTGGGGAGGTGAACCATGAGAGACTGTGGACTCCAAGAAACAAACTTAGGGTTTTAGAGGGGAGAGAGGGTGGGGGAATGGGTTAGCTTGGTGATGGGTACTAAGGAGTTAATGTATTGCATGGAGCACTGGGTCTTAGATGCAAACAATGAATCTTGGAACACTACATCAAAAACTAATGATGTATTGTAAAGTGACTAGCATAATAAAAATAATTTTTAAAAAACATATTCACACTCAGATAAGTGCTAGTGGAGATCATCAAGATGGACTGAAATACTATAAATTATTTTACTTCATAAAGGATCATCTTTTCATTAATAATAAACTATATCTTTCATCCCAGGATCAGAGTTTCTAACAGTGCCTTTTATTACATTTCATAGCCTTATATCAAACCACTCATAAAACGAGAATTTTTATTTTGCATTTAATGATGCCTCCTTGACCATATGAAGAGTAAAACAGATGTACAGATAGACACATATATACAGTATACTTATTATATACATCTATATTGAATATGAGTTTCTCCAGAGTATAGTTTAAAACTTTCCACATCTCACCACCTTGTTACCACTGTAACACATGCCAGCATGTGTCACATGAAATTGCCTCTCCAGAATGATCTCATACTGTCTCCCTTTTCACTGCAAATATTTTTTTCTGTTCTATTTTCTTAAACATGCTTTTGCATCTCACTGTAAATATTTTCTTCTGTTCTATTTCTTGTTCATGTTGTATGCATTCCTGCCTCAGCATTTTTCCTTGTTATTTCCTGTGCCCTGAATGCAGTTTCTTCATATTTTATCATGTCCAGCTGCTTCCTGTCCTTCACATTATTACTCCACTAACAGTATCACCTGCTTTAGAGAGGGCTATCCTGGCAGTAGCATCTGAAATAGAATTCCTCTCTATCCCATCACCTCTGTGGAACTCATCTGAAAGTCATCTTTATATATAGTAATTGTTACTTTATCTACAGGAGTGTCCTTGCTCTTCCATAACGCCATCTCCATTTGTGTCTCTTGTTCTATAGTGCCCTTCTGATTAGTTGCAAAGATTTACATGGTAACAGAATTATCTGCCTCTTAAAGCTCCATAAAATTTGCCTATAAAACTGTCTAGGCCTGGTTCTTTCATTAAAGGCTTTGTTTTCATTTTGTTTTTCAATAGCAGGACTTACTTTTTTCATGGCTGTTGAGTTTTTAAAATACTTGTCATGTCAATTTGGGTCACTTACATCTTCCTATAAAAATCAGTCATTTAATAGAAATTTTAACTTTTGTGCCAAAAATATTTTAATGTTCTCTTGCAAATTTTAATACTCATTTATTTTGTTACATGTGCTTTTTCATTTTTAGTTTTAGATATTTGTTTTCTCTGAGCATCTGCATTTATAATCACACAAATTTGGTTTCTGGAGTCAGGCAGACATGAATTCAAAAGCTGATGGAGGAACTTAGTGAGTGAGTGAACATATAAGCAAGTTAATTATATTTTCTAAGATTCAGTTTCCTCATCTTTGAAACAGGTATTAGATTACTTATCATAAAAGTTTATTGTGAGGATTAATTGGTGATTACATATGAGCTGCTAAATCCAGAGGCTAACACAATAAATTCTGCATGACAGTTAGTTCTTGGATTATTATTCTTACTAGAAGTAATACTTATTAAAATAACTATCATTATTGTAGAATTAAACTGTACAGTTTGTTATTATTGTGCATACTTCAAAAAGAAGTATGCTAAATCTCTAGTCAGGAAACAACAGATGTTGGTGAGAATGTGGAGAAAGGGGACCCCTGCTACACTGTTGGTGGGAATGCAAGCTGGTGCAGCCCTCTGGAAAAGAGTATGGAGGTTCCTCAAAAAGTTGAAAATAAAGCTATCCTATGACCCAGCAATTGCACTACAGGCTATTTACCCTAAAAATACAATGTCGTGATCCAAAGGGGCACGTGTATCCGAATGTTTATAGCAACAATGTCCATAATAGCTTCACTATGGAAAAAACCTAGATGTCCATCAACAGATGAATGGATAAAGAAGAAGTGGTGTATATATACACAATGAAATACTATGCAGCCATCAAAAATGAAATCTTGCCATTTGCAATGATGTGATGGAATTAGAGGGTATTGTGCTGAGTGAAATAAGTCAATCAGAGAAAAATAATTATCATATTATCTCTCTAATATGAGGAATTTGATAGGGCAGGAGGTTTTAAGGGTTAGGGAGGGGACAAAATGAAACAAGATGGGACTGGGGAGGGAGAAAAACCATAAGAGACTTTTAATCTCAGGAAACAAATGGGTTGCTGGGGGGTGGAGGGGGAGGGATAGTATGACTAGGTTATGGACAATGGGGAGGGTATGTACTATGGTGAGTGCTGTGAATTGTGTAAGACTGATGATTCACAGGCCTGTACCCCTGAAGCAAATAATACATTATATGTTTTAAAAAATGTAGGTTAAATCTTTAGTGTGTTGGTTTTAATTCTTCAATTCATTAATTTCTACTCTTGACTTTTTTCTTCTTGCTTGAATTATATTTCTTTTGTTATTAAAAAACTTGTATTTTAGTTTAAAGCTTCTTTCTGAGAAAGAAAATTTCATAGGAGGCAGTGTAGGATAGTGGTTAAGCTAAATGTTTTGGCGTAAGACTTCCTGATTTTCAATGCTTCCATCACCTCTAATTAACTGGGCTTCACTTGTGTTCTTCATGTGTAACATGTTGGCATCTGAAGATGTTTACTTTAAGGAAGACTGAGCTATGGTATGTTAACAACTGTGCTCTGTAGGTGAAGCTTCTCTTTCCAGTTGGGGTGTGTGGTGAATGCCTATAAGTAGAAATGGGAGAAATTCCTAATTTCTAGGAAGTGCATATAAGTTGTAAGGCTTTTTCCATGAACACTTAATGAGTTTTCACTCTGTATCAGGCATTAGACTAAATTATTCTTAAGCACTATCTCATTTATCTTATCATCCCCATTTTACAGATATTAAAGCTGAGGCTTATTGAAAACAAACAACTTGGGGTTCCTGGGTGGCTCAGTCATTAAGGAACTGCCTTTGGCTAAGGTCATGATCCCAGAGTCCAGGGATTGAGCCCTACACGGGGCTCCCTGCTCAGCGGGAAGCCTGCTTCCCTCTCTCTCACTCCCCTTGCTTGTGTTCTCTCTTTAGCTGTGTTTCTGTCAAATACATAAAATCTAGAAAGAAAAAGAAAAAGAGAGAGAGAGAAAGAAAGAAAGAAAGAAAGAAAGAAAGAAAGAAAGAAAGAAAGAGAAGGAAGGAAGGAAGGAAGGAAGGAAGGAAGGAAGGAAGGAAGGAAGGAGGAAGGAAGGAAGGAAGGAAGGAAGGAAGGAAAGAAAGAAAGAAAGAAAGAAAGAAAGAAAGAAAGAAAGAAAGAAAGAAAGAAAGAAAACAAAACAAAACAAATAACTTGTCCAAGAGCGAACAGTTATAAATGTCAAATGAGAATTAAAACCCAAGTCTTTCTGATTCCAACCTTACGTTCCTAACCTCTGTACATGTTGAGGATAACGAGAAAGGAAGATAAAAACACACTTGTAGGGTTGTTCTCTAACATTAAATCAAAAGAAGACAAAGCTATTGAGCAAAACTCTCCAGAGGATGACTCTAAGACTGGATTAATGATCTAGTTAAGCTATGGAGTAGCTTTGTACACCTGATCCTGTGATCATCCCCAAGATTCCAACCAACAGTGCCCAAATGAAGCACAGCATGGCCACTGCAGTGTAAAAGGGATTGGCAATTGGAAGAATACCACCCATGCTTCATGCAGCCCCTGCCCTTTTTTGGGGTCTGCTTCCTTACTCTTGGAATGTGTCTTGCTCTTGGATGCATCTCCTGCATGGTCTATTCCAGTGCCTTATGCAGAAAACTTACCCACTCGTTCGACATTCATATATTGAATGGCAACCCTGTGTTAGAGACTGGTTTACATGGTGGAAATACTGCAATAAGCAAAAGTACTTCCTACACTTTACATTCCAGTGGAGTCTAGATACTGTCCAATAGTTTGTGCCATGAAGAAAAATAAGTTGCAATGAGGAGACGGGACATTATGGAGCCAATGTGATTAGGTAGGGTGGTCAGGGTGGACCTCTCTGCAGAGGTCACATCTGAATACTAGCCTGGATGAAGTAAGGAAATATACTCTAGATAATTGGTGAAGAAGGTATCAGGGGAAAGAGGCAGCAGACAGAGAGATCATGAGGCTGCAGAGTGCTTGGAATAAGTATTTGGTAAATGCGTAAATGACTGATTAGAAGGGTCAGAGTGGATACGTAGAAAGTATCTGTTGAATTGGGAGGCAAAGGGATGAATGGAGTGCTCACCAATTCTCCAGCACTCCTGGACACATCTTTTCAAGCCTCTAAAGCTATGGGGAGCCTTCTCGGGGCAATGCCATCATCCACTGGAGAGGAAATGGAGCAAGTGCTACATTATGTACCTAATCACAGGAAGAAGAACAGGTGGGATGATGGGAGACAGAAAGGATATGGGTAAACTGATCCACTTCAAATATAAACATTTTAGTAATGCATTTGAAATCCACATGTTGAATGCCAAGGAGAATGAACAAAAGAACCAGCAATTAAATTTTGAATCGTTACACAATACTGCTAAATGTCACTTTACTTCATAGAGCAATATGTCCAAACTATAAAGGTAAATGGATATAGCTTTGACCCTCTTTAATTCTGGAATAACTTTTTTAGGCATCTAAGAGAGAGATTCAGGAAGATTAGGAGAAAACAGATAATCACATGCCATTCAAACTATTTACAAACATCAATGTTACAGAGCTCGCAAAATTGTAATTACCCTGAGTGAAGCCATGATATGATGTTTTTCATCAAGTGGTTGCATTATTGAAAGTTTTTTTTAAAGTAAAAAAGTATCGTTTCTAAAAGAAGCTTATATCTTGAATTTTTAGTGAATATCTGCTTATATTGGATTCTAATAATAAATTATAGAAACTAGTTCTTCCTTTTAAAATAATGACTACAATTGTTTTAGCTTAAGTTTTGAACTATAGGTTTTTCTAAATTAATTTAGCATTTTTGGCAAATATTTATGAATTATGTTTAAGAGAATTTCCATAGTAATAATAACATGTCTCCTATGCATATTTTCATATTGTATACTTAGTACCATGAGTTGGATTCCTTAACATTCAAATAGACACTTACCTTGTGGAGTTTTTTTTTCACTTACCTTGTTTTTTGATCATCACAGAATTTTGTAGCTGGAGATGGTTTACAGGATTTACTTACCCTTCTGCCAGTCTTTCTTTTTACAAATAGAGACAGAACTCAAGAGAGAGCAAGGACTTCTTCAGGATCCTAGAGCAAGTGACAAAGTCAGGACGAGGACTGGAATCTTTTGATGTCTGGTGTTCTTTTGTCCTACTTTAAAAACAAACAAAAAAAGAGCCATAAGCCCTTTTAAAACTAGATACTTGAGAAATTAAATCACCCTGTAGAATATGTTCATTTTGAATTTAATTTAATTTGATAGATTTCAATAGAGATACCCAACATACTATTAAAAGTTACTTTTAGGTGGCACCTGGGTGGCTCAGTTGGTTAAGTGACTGCCTTCAGCTCAGGTCATGATCCCGGAGACCCAGGATCGAGCCCCACATCGGGCTCCCTGCTTGGTGGGAAGCCTGCTTCTCCCTCTCTCACTCCCCTTGCTTGTGTTCCCTCTCTGGCTGTGTTTCTCTCTGTCAAATAAATAAAATCTTTAAAAAAATAAGTTACTTTCAGTAGAAATGTTTACGTAGGAAAACAAAATTGTCTTTTGTGAGCCCTGAAGAAGGCAGGAAAGTAGATGTCTTGCTTATTTTCAGTTTGCTTACTTTAAAATAGCTAAAGGGTCACAGCTAAAAGATGGGGGTTCAGATTATCCAGATGTACACATGGACCCAGTCATCCAGGCCAATTCATGTTATTCTCTCTGCCTGGAGGGCTCTGCCCACTTCCCTTCACAAGTTGGCTCTTCCATAGGCTCTGTATTCCACTGATGACAGTGTCATGGGTGGCTCCCCATTTCCTGATTTTATTGCATTTATTTTCTTCATAGTATTCAGCACTGTGTGCATGTGCATATGTGTGTGTCAGTTTATTTTCTTTACTATTTTCTAGATTGTAAACCCCAACAAGGCATTTTCTGTGTATTTTTGGATCACTGCTACATAGAAGGTCTATGTTTTAGGTACATAGAGGAAGCACCTAGGAAATGTTACATAAATAATTGACTCTGTGAGTAAATGAAATGACTATGTGATTAAGTCTAAAGGAATTGTGATCAAAGTATAGTTTAACAATGTCTTTAGCTTTCCACCATATTTTACAGGACTGTAAAAGATGTAGAACCCTTCAAGGCACATAATTCCCTAAAATTGTAAAACAAACCTTGAAAAGGTCTGTCAACTAGATGAAGAGTAATTTCAGTCATTGCCAGTTATTTTTAGTGCTTCAGAAGAGCAGAAACTCTGAATCTTGGGAAGGAATTTTCTTTAATAACAAACAGTGAATTAATACTGCTTCATATTGTTTTATGCTAAATCAAGGTCTTGATAGTTTTGTGGCAACAGAATTTAATAGATTTTGTGAATGTGTAGAGAATTCAGAGTTGCATTGAAATACATAGTCTGTGATAAAATTTAGCACATCATACAGCAAGACAGGTGCATATAACACTTAATCTGTGCATTTGGGGTAGATCTAATCCATATGGAATTTATCAAAGCAGAGTATTAAAGGGATAATTGAACTGAAATCCTCATTTTTGATGAACTGCAATCTAGAGAGATTAGCTGATTTATCTATTTCACATCCTTTTTCTGGAATATGATGATATAAATCAATACATAATTGACTTCTCTCATACCACGAGATACAGAATTTAAGGTAACGGAACATAGGCTTCAGAGCCAGAGACCTGGAGGAAATCACAGGTCTAACATGATCCAGGTCAACTTGATGGTTTCTTTATAAAATAGTGATAGTACTACCACCTAATACATTGTTGTTTAAGTAAGAATTCCTGTCAAGTGCCTAGCATAGTGTCTGAACCACAATTGGTATTCAATAAATATTAGTGTTCTCTACCTTTTCTTAAATGTCACTTCTCTTGATATAATTTCTAATATAATAGGAAATCTACAGAGTTGCTACAAGACAATCTGTTTATTGATCAATTAAAGCTATAAAAATGTCAATTATAATGACGTAGAAAAGTATAAGGCAAATACTTAAGTGACAAAATGTCTCAAGAGAATGCTTCTCAAATTAGAAAGAGAAATAGAATTGTGAAATAGAGGGAGGAGAGGTAGGGAAATAAGGAAAAGGAAAACGAAGAATAAAAATTTCAAATGTTAGCATAAAATATAATCACACCTAATTCTTAAATGTTGACCCTTGGACTGGATGGGTGAAACTTATATTGAAATGAATGAAGCATCCTTTATGGTAAGAATACAGTGTATAATGCATACAACATATAAAATATGTGTTAATCAAATGTTTATGTCATCAGTAAGGCTTCCCATAAATAGTAGACTATTAGTGGTTAAATATGGGGGGAATCAAAAGTTATACTTGGATTTTAGACTATGCAGGGGATCAGCATCCCTAACCCCAGCATTGTTCAAGGTTTGGCAATATATATCTCCTTCTAAGTTTCTTATGACCTTTCCAAGTTGTACTGATATGAGTCCATTAATAGATGGCTTTGCTCAGATTTCCATGGCCAAATATTTCAGGAGATAGTATTTTAACAGTTGAAATGCCAGTATTTAGAAAGAAAAGAAAGTATGCCATTTTCCATGTCATCCAGTTGATGGTGACTGACAAGGGAAGATTTTCTCACCCACTTAGATTTGTCAACCTTTTTAGTTCACATCCATACCCAAATAGATGGCTCAAGTTCAAACTTGAATAACCATCTTAAATATTGATTAACCAGAAATGTCAACTGTAGCTATTTGAAAACTGAGTGCTTTTAAAATATCAGGTGTTGTGACTGAAGGAAGCATTGATTAAGTCTGTTTTCCTAATGGTTTATTTTAGAGGAGGGTAAAAAATGCTATGCTCCAGGAACCAAGTAGTCAGCCATCTTTTTTTGGAAAATTCTCCAGTATAGATCATTGGAAAAGACACTGGAAATTTTAAGAATGATTCTCTCTCCTCTCAAAGATCTTGCATTCTTCTTGATACACACACACACACACACACACACACACACACACACACACAAATTAAATGATTTAAGTAAGAACAAAAAGCTTTCTTAGAAAAGATAATCCATGGTGTGACTTTCCTGAAAACTGCATTATGAAGGTAGTCCAAGATGGTGGCACAGGAAAAACCTTCTCCCACTGACAAACCAGATCTACACAGCGAATAATTCCCACAGAAAAAGAACTGAAAACTAGCTGAATAGCTCTTTCCACAACAAGGAATAAAAGGGCCACACTGAGATAAGTGAGAGAGGCAGAGGCACAGTCTCACCAAAAACCCCACTCTGGACATGCGAACCACAATAGAGAGGGATAGCATGGGTCCACAGCCTCTCCCTAAGGAATGAGGGGTTTGTGCCCCACATTGAACACTACAACAAGTTGAAGCCTGCAACCAGAAAGAGGAGAACCAAAAAATGTCTGCCTTTGGAAATAAACAGAGCTTATATCTAGGGGTCTCATGGGGCCATGGGGATCTCAGATACTCAATTTGAGTACTCAGTTTCCTGGGACCCAGCACAAAGGCAGCAGTTTGAGAAGTGATGAATATATGTGAAGGAGATTTATTTGCTGATTTAAAGCATCTGCCAGGGAGGCAGGGATCAGGTGAGACTTTGGGGAAAAAGATGCTTGTGAGCACCATTTTTGTACTCTCCCTCATGCTGGTGCTGGCAGGTATGCATGGACACAGCGCTGCTAAAGCCAAGGGTGTGGCCCTGCCCCAGCATCCTTACCCTGCATTGCCAAAGCTACAGGCATGTCAGCCCCCAGTGCTTTCTTAGAATCACTACAGCTGTGGGTGTGCCCCACTCCCCAAACTCTTTCCTAGCATTGCTAAAACCCCAGGTGTGCTTCACCTCAGTGTACTTCCCCTGTATCACAAAAGCTGCAGACATGCCCTGCCCTCAACACTGTCCTGCAGCATTGCTAAACATAGTACATACATGAGATTCCTCTCAATCACCTGGCTCTGGTGGCCAGAGGAGCTTGTGTTCCTGGGCCCCATGGGACTAACTATTGGAAAGACAATTCTGGGCAAGGGCTCTGCACAGACGGCCATAAAACATCCCTAGTCTGTCTTTGAAAAAGGTCCATTTATTTGTCCTGGGGTTTCAGCCTTAGAAATAGGCTTTAGCTTGCCACCCATTTAGAAGCTATGTAGGCACTCTCAGGGAATGTAGGTGGAGAGTTGCCATCTTTGTGCCCTTCATTTTCCTTGCCAAAGTCCACTGCGAAAGGAGCTTATACACTCCACAGTCTTCCAGAAAGCTTATACACTGCCACTGTCCTCTAGAAAAGAGCTTATAAACGCAAACGAAACCATTATTCCTGCAACTGTCATCCAGGCGATCAGGAGATCTGGAGGCTAACAGAGTTTATGATTGCTGTTCCACAGGACTATGTATATTTGTATACTTTAAAAGCTGCTGCCTGAGAATCTGGCTTCCAATCAGCCTGAAACTAAGTTCTAAATGAAATCATACCTTTGAGAATGACAGGTACTGGCATACCTGAAACAACCGAGAGTTACCAAGAATAAGTCAGGCTACTCAGACAGTCACAAAGGTTTAAGAATCAACCAAGAGCTAGGATAAGTTTCAACAGTAAGGTTTGTTTCCCATACAAGATCACTTCTTCAAGACTAATACATAAAAACTTAACACCTAAAGATACACAGAGGAAAGCAAAATGAGAAAACAAGAATATGTTCCAAACAAAGGTATAAGACAAAAATTCAGAAAAACTTTTAGTAAGGTGGAGACAAGTGACCTGAGAAGACCTGAAAAGTTCCAAGTAGTGGTCATAAAGATGTTCACTGAACATGGGAGAAGAGTGAAAACTTCAACAAAGAAATGGAAAATATAAGAAGGTACCAGCAGAAGTCACAGACCTAAAGAATAAATAACTGAACTGAAATATACAATAGAATGGATTCAACAGCAGGATGAAACAGAAGTTTCCAGTGACCTGGAAGATAGGGCAGTGGAACTCCCCCAAACAGCAGTAACAAGAAAACAAGATTTTTTAAAAAATGAAAATATCTTAAGATAACTTATGGGACAACATCAAGTGGAATAATACTCACATTGTAGTGGTCCAGGAGAAGAGAAAGTGAAAGGGACAGAAAACTTATTTGAAGAAATGGCTAAAAACTTCCTAACCTGAGGAAAGAAACAGACCCCCATGTCCAGGAACATACAGAGTTCCGAATAAAAATGAACCTAATAAAAATGAACCAGAGTTCCGAATAAAAATGAACCTAATAAAAATGAACCTAAGACACATTATAATTAAATGTCAAAAGTTAAAGATAAATAGGAGAATCTTAAAAGCAGGAAGAGAAAACAACTTGTTACCCGCCTCAAGATTATCTGCTGATTTTTCAGAAGTTCACAGAACAGAAGGGAGGGGCATGATGTATTTAAAGTGTGAAAGAAAAAACTTCCAGCCAAGAAGGCTCTACCTGGCAAGGTTATCAGTGAGAATTGAAGGAGAGATAAAGAGATTTCCAGACAGACAAAAAAGAGCTCATTACCACTTAATCCAGTTCTACCAGGAAAAAGAAAAAAAAAAATTAAAAAGTTAAGAAGACTTCTATAAGCTGAAAAGAAAAGTCACTAATAACAAAAAATATATGAAAGTAAGAATCTCACTTGTAAAAATGCATATAAAATAGAGTGGATTCAACATTTATAAAGCTGATAGAAAGGTTAAAAACAAAGAAGTGACTGTACCTGTAATTATTTGTCAGGGGATACACTAAATAAAAAGATGTAAAATAATACATCAAAAAAAATGAAAGGGTAGTAAAAAAAAGAGGTTTTTTTAATATAATAATTTATTTTATTTTTTTAGTGTTCCAAGATAAAAACAAGAGTTTTTAAAAATGTGTTCGAATTTAAGTTGCTACCAACTAAAAATAGACTTTTATGTATATTTAAGCTGTCTATGTGAATCTCATGGTAAATACAGAGCAAAAAAAGTGAATACACACAAAAAATGAGAAAAATATAATAAATATAAAAACATAATTCTAAAGAAAGTCATCAAACCACAGGGAAGAGAACAAGAGGAACAGAGGGGAACTATAAAACACAAACACACACAAAAAATTTAACAAAATGGCATAAGTACATACTTGTCAGTGATTAGTTTGAATGTAAATGGACTAAATTTTTCAAACAAAAGACACAAAGTGGGTCAGTGTATAAAAAACACCATTCATGTAATTTTCTATAAGAGACACTTCAGATCTAAGGACACACATAGACTGAAAGTAGAAGATGGGAAAATATATTTCATGCAAGTGGAAACCAAAAGAAATCTGATATACTGATTTCAGAAAAAAACAGACTTGAAAGCAAAAACTATAATAAAAAACAAAGAAGGGTATTACATAAATATAAAGGTGTCAGTCCAACAAGAGGTTATAACATTTGTAAACATTTATGTACCCAAAATGGGAATACCTAAACATATAAAGAAAAGATATATAAATGACCTGAAAGAATTGACAGTAATACAACTAAAGAAAGAATATTAATAGTCCATCTATACTTACAGATAAGTCATCCAGAAGAAAATTAATAAGGAAGCCTGGGCTTTAAACAACACATTAGACCAGGTGGACTTACATATAGAATACATTCTTCTTGTGTACATGTGGAACATTATTTGGAATAGGTCATATGGTCACAAAACAAGTCTCAGTAAATTTAAGAAGACTGAATTGGCAAACATCTTTTCTGACTCTAATGGTATGAAACTAGAAAACAGTTATGAGAAGAAAACAGTAAGTAACACAGATATTTGGAGATTAAACAACTTGCTACTGAACAACCAACGGGTCAATGAAAAAACAAAGGAGAAATATAAAAATACTATAAGATAAATGAACATGGAAATACGATTCAAAATCCATGAAATGCAGCAAAAGCAGTTCTCAGAGGGAAGTTCATAGCATTACAGGTCTACCTCATTAAACAAGAAAAATCTAAAATCAACAATTGAACTTTTTAACTAAAAGAGCTAGAAAAAGAATGAAGCACAGAGTTAAAATGAAGGAAATAACAAAGATCAGAAGGAAAATAATTGAAGTAGAGACAAAATAAAACAACAGAAAAGATCAATGAAACTAAGAACTAATTCTTTGAAAAGATAAAGAAATTGACAAATTTTTATCTAGACTCACCAAGATAAAAGAGAGGTTCAAATAAATCATATTGGAAACAAAAGAGAAATTACACACCTGATATTACAGAAATACAGAGGATAGTAAAAGACTACTGTGAACAATTACACAGCAACAAACTGGACAATCTAGAAGAGATGGACAAATTTCTAGAACATCTAAGACTGAACCACAAAGAAACAGAAAAATCTGAAAAGACTAATTACTAGTTGGAAGATTACACCAGTAATCAAAACTTCCCAACAAACAAAAGTCCAAGACTAGATAGCTTCCTTGGTGAATTCTATGAAATTTTCAAGGAATAATTATTCCAATTCTTCTCATGTTCTTCCCAGAAATAGAAGAGGAGGGAACTCTTCAAGGCTCTTTTTTTTTTATTTTCTTACTCTTTTTTAAAAACATTTATTTTTTGGACAGAGAGAAACACAGCTAGAGAGGGAACACAAGGAGGGGGAATGGGAGAGGGAGAAATAGGCTTCCCGCCGAGCAGGGAGCCCGATGCAGGGCTCAATCCCAGGACTCCTGGATCATGACCTGAGCTGAAGGCAGACACTTAATGACTGAGCCACCCAAGTACACCCCTCCTCTTTATCAATAATACAATGATTCAACAAGTCTGTACATTACACAGTGCTCATTGTGATAAATGTACTCTTCAATCCCCATCCCCTATTTCATCTATCCAGCTTCCCCCTTCTACTGGTAGCCATCAGTTTGTTCTCAGAAGCAGAAGAGTCTGCTTCTGGTTTGTCTCACTCTCACTCGCTTTTTTTTTTCCCTTTGCTCATTTGTTTTGTTTATTAAATTCCAAATATGAGTGAAATCATATGATATTTGTCTTCCTCTGACTGACTTACTTTGCTTATGACAAGGGGGTGAAGAATATACAATGGGAAAAGGACAGTCTCTTCATTCAGTAAGCACTTTGAGAAGACTACAGGCAGAAGATTGAAACAGGACCACTATTTTTACACCATACACACACACACACACACACACACACACACACACACACACACACACACACACAAATTGATTAAAAACTTGAACATCAGACCTGAACCCTAGAACTCCTAGAAGAAAAAATACACAGAACACTCCCCGACACAGGTCTTAGTTATGATTTTTTGAATCTGACACCTAAAACAAAATCAACAAAAGCAAAAATAAATGAGTGGGACTACCTGAAACTAAAAAGCCTCTGCACAGCAAAGAAAACCATCAACAAAATGAAAAGGCCACCTAGTGAATGGTTTAAGATATGTGCAAAACATATACCTGATAAGGGGTTAATGTCCAAAATATATAAAGAACTCATACAACTCAATAGCAAAATCCCCCAAGAGAACAAATCTTAGAAGCTGTCATCCCAAGAAAAAAAAAATTTTTACTATATAGGATGATGGATGATAATTAGACTTACTGTTATTTTTCACGGATATGTAAATTGTATCATGTTGTACACCTGAGACAAATATAACATTATATATCCATTATACCTCAATTTGTAAAAGTATGACATATGAGGGGACAATCTTGTGAAAATTATTTTTATGTTTTTATGACTTCCTAAAATCACCTGCATGCATTCACATAATTTGGCTTAACTTCAAGACACACTAGTTTATTCCAATTCAATTCAATTCTGGTGCTGATTACCTGGAATTACTACAAACACCATGAGTTAACAGTTTAGTCCCCATCAAGACTGTCCTTACTTCAGATGCCAGCCCCAAGTTCATGGGCCTCCAGGTTATCTACACTTCTGACCAACTTGCTAAAAATGTGGGGGAATTCCTCCTACATTCTTTAGGTTTGATAATTTACTAGAATAATTCACAGAACTCGGGAAATTTCTGTCCTTATTAGAAGGGATACAAATCAGGTCAGTCAAATGTAGAGAGCCATAGCACAAGGTCTAGGAGAATCCTAAACACAGAGTTTGTGTGCTCTTTTCATGGAATTCAAGACAGCACCCTTTTGGTTTATCAATATGTTCAACAACAAGGAAGATCCACCTAGCGTCATTATCCAGAGTTTTTACTGGAGAATCATTATGTACAAATGATTGACTCCATGGACACATGACTGAACTCAGTCTCCATCCCTACCCCTCCCTGGAGGGGGTGGCTTAATGCCCCAATTCTCTAAATACATGGTTGGTGTTTCAGGTGATACGCCCTGTCTTTACTCTTCTAATAAGCATAATCTCAAGCATGAGCCATGAGCCCATTACGAATACCAAAGGCACTCCTCTATCACTAAGAAAATTCCAAGGATCCGAAGTTGTCTCCCAGGAATGAGGTACAGAGACCAAATTCTTCTCTATACAACACATGCTTACTAAATTGTTGTACTAAACTTTTATGAAAAATAAGCCAAAGTTCTTCTTTTTATGAGAGCCTATGCAGGTTTTCCCATAATTGCTTTAAACCTATGTGTGTAAAATGTTATTTTTGCCAAAATATACATTTTCGTGGATCATTAAAATAAGTATGTCCCTATTAATTATATGCAATTGTATACACACATAAATATATTTACGCATGTGTGTATGTGTATACACACACATTTTCCTAAAATAGTTATATATATAGTTTGGTACTCCTTTTCTCTAAATGAGTTTTCTAAAAACTATTTTGTAAAGATAATACCTGTAAACTTTCTAGTATACTTGCTAAGAGTAACTGTTTTGTAGTAATTTTCTGTGGATAATCCCCAGAAACATATTCATTAAGGTCAAATAGGTAATGTTATTTGAGGATATGTCACATCATCTATGATCATTAGAAAAATTTCTGCATAAGAAAATTTTCCACAGGGCGCCTAGGTGGCTCAGTGGGTAAAAGCCTCTGCCTTTGGCTCAGGTCATGATCTCAGGGTCCTGGGATCAAGGCCCATATCCAGCTCTCTGCTCAACAGGGAGCTCGCTTCCTCCTCTCTCTCTGCCTGCCTCTCTGCCTACTTGTGATCTCTCTCTCTCTCTGTCAAATAAATAAATAACATCTTAAAAAAAAAAAAGAAAAAGAAAATTTTCCACAAATAAGATACTTCTTAAATTTTATTTTAACATTTTAGGGCATGTATTGCAAGGAGCATTGAGTGTTATATGTAAACAATGATTCTTGGAACACTCAAAAACTAATGACATACTGTATGGTGACTAACATAAAAAAATAAAAATAATTTTATTTTAACATTTAATGGAACTCTACAGTATAGTTTGACTATTTATTAAATAGAGCAAATCAGGCATCACTTAAGCATTTTCCAGAGCCATCTGTTTTTGAATTGTACTGTTAGATCCTTGGCGACACATTTGATTCAAGCATATTGAGCTCTTTTCCCATTCTAAAAGATCCCGAAATTACCATGTCTGAATTTTACAATTTTTTTCTAATTTCTCCTTTGCTATCAATTCTTGCTTTTTTCAATTTCCTGTGGCAGCATTTCCTGCTCTGCCCTTATTACCTTCAGAATTAGCTCATGATATGAGCTGAGGAGATGCAAGTGAGAACCCAGTGGCCCTCCCTAAGAGTCACATGCATAGTCTACCAGGAATAGTTTCCTGGTAGCTGCTTCACTGGCTCAGGGGCTGCAAATTCCAGGGTGTTTGACATTTGGAAATTGGACATCTGGATAAGTATGGCTTTATTCCCAAAAAGTGGAACATTTTACAAGGAAATACTATATTCCCTTACCTATGAAACATGAATTAGAGTACTAAAAAGCTTTTGAATAAACTATTCCTTCCTTTTCTTACTGAAGCCACTTTCTTCAAGGGTTTTTGTTGTATATATCATCTTAAAATGATGTATATATCATCTTAAAACTTTAATATCAGATTCAGATATTATATTTAGGACTGAATTTGAATAAAGAAGAGATCATTCTTCTCATGTTAGCAGCATAGCTTCCCAAAAAAGTAAAATTTATTGGAATTTCAGGCTGAGATTAAGAAACAAATATAATGGGCGCCTGGGTGGCTCAGTGGGTTAAAGCCTCTGCCTTCAGCTCAGGTCATGATCTCAAGGTCCTGGGATCGAGGCCTGCATCGGGCTCGCTGCTCGGCAGGAGCCTGCTTCCTCCTCTCTCTCTGCCTGCCTCTCTGCCTACCTGTGATCTCCTCTGTGTCAAATAAATAAATAAAATCTTTTTAAAAAAGAAACAAATATAATTACATTTAAAATGTTGTCAATGTTTTTTAAACATCTTCGAAAGTAACCAGTGATAGTCAATTTCTTGGGTACGTTATTTTTTTCTGAAAATAACTGCTTATAAAGCATATGTTCAAGTCCATACACTGTTGATTAAGTAGACTAATTGATATGTCTTATAAATGCAAGTATCTCCCCAGAATACTTGATTTTAATTTTGTAATATGTATCTGAAAAAGACAAACACTTTTGACACCTGTGTATTATGTGCATACTAAGTTGGTCTCCTACTTGTTTTGTTTTCACTGCATTTAAGTTACCATGTGAATTTCCTATCAAGTATTTCATTTCCCTTGTAAGCCTTTCCTAGTTTAATTTTCTAACACAGGCACTCAGAATTCTCCACTGAGATTATTTGCCCAGAGCATTCTTCATGTTTTGTTTTGTTTTAATTGTAACCCACTTAGCAGCAATGTCACTGTAACACTCTGGTCATGACTGCCTTATGATATATATCACATTATACTGTGATTGTTTACATATTTTAACTCCACGTTAAACTGTGATGCCTAAGCGATATGAAACCATACTTCTGTCATTTGGGTAATTTCCATCTCAACCCATGGTTGGCAGTAGCTACTGAGGACATGTTATTTGAATAAGAGAGCTAATGGAAGCCTCAGTTCTCTGGTTCTATACTCCCTCCCCCTCCTTTTTCTCCCCCCATTTCTCTTTCAGTAGTGATGTTCACCAGCACTAAGAAAGCTTTCTTTACGGTCACTTAGCATTTTTGTGACAAGTAAATTTCTCTAGCAGCATCTTAGTGTTTAAATAATGAAATAGTTAAGTCAGAAAAGCTATCTCATAGTTGGACATCTACTTCCTTCTTCTAAGCTTTCTGCATTACATATGGATCTGAGGTTTTTTCAAAAAATTTTGAGTACTTTCAGATAACAAAATTATAGTTAAGTTTGAATAATAAGTATTTCATTTAGTTGTGGAAACAACTAAATGTTGTATTATATTTTAGTTAAAAATTATCTAGATAAATGTAACATTTAAAATGTCATTAAACAATATCACATGGTTGTAGCATGACTGCTGTTTTTTTATTCAAAGATTATTTCTATTATGACTTTTCTCTGTTCTTAAAAATAATTTATCAGATTCATAAAACTAAACTCTTAAAAGGAGTCCATTTTACTATAGGTCAATTATATCTCAAATGCCTTATTTTTTAAAAAGGAGAGGTAGTGGTTGCTTGATTTTTAAAAAAAGAATGAGAATGTATCATGTACCTTGCTCTCAGCCCAGTCTGTACTAAAACAATAATACAAAATGTTCATAAAAACACAGTTTTTACTCCATGGTGTTTTCAAACTTTTCCGTGTATTGTGCAGTTTATCAAACTCTGATAAACTGGTTTCATTGAATTAGTGGTGAAATCATAATGGCCAAAATTAAGAAGACAGGAAACAACAAGTGTTGGAGAGGCTGTGGAGAAAGGGGAACCCTCTTACACTGCTGGTGGGAATGCAAGTTGGTGCAGCCGCTTTGGAAAACAGCGTAGAGATTCCTTTAAAAATTAAAAATAGAGCTACCCTATGACCCTGCAATTGCACTACTGGGCATTTACCCCAAAGATACAGATTTAGTGAAAAGAAGGGCCATATGTACCCCAATGTCCATTGCAGCAATGGCCACAGTCGCCAAACTGTGGAAAGAACCAAGGTGCCCTTCAACAGATAAATGGATAAAGAAGATATGGTCCATATATACAATGGAATATTACGCCTCCATCAGAGCAGCACGGACCAGATTGGAAGAGATTATGCTGAGTGAAATAAGCCAAGCAGAGAAAGTCAAGTATCACATGGTTTCACTTACTTGTGGAGCATAAGGAGTAATACAGAGGACAGTAGGAGAAGGGAAGGAAATGGGAAGTGGGGTAAATCAGGGAGGGAAACAAAACATAAGAGACGTTGGACTCAGAAACAAACTGAGGATCTTGGAGGAGAGGAGGTGGGGGGGTGGGTGAGCCTGGTGGTGGGTATTGAGGGCCCGTATTGGATGGAGTACTGGGTATGAGGCAGAAACAAAGAGTCTTGGAACACTGAAAAAAATAAAAAAGAAATAAAAAGATTTAAAAAAATAATTAGTGGTGATTAAAAAAAAATAGGAAGAAAAAAGGAACAGATGCATTGACTTTTAAGTTCTTTGATTCCAACCCTGTTCAATTTGTCTTTGGGAGATAATTAGTAGATGATCTGAGGCCAGACCATTTGGCTTTCAGTTTCCAAACAAAATTATTGCAAAGGATCTGGTCACTATGAGCCCATCCTCTTGTCATCATTGATCTTGGGCTTTGGATCCACTGTTCTTAAATATATAAACCTTCACACACATACACACACACATTTCTTGCTTTGGCAAATTTATCAAAGCTTAGATACGCAGTATCTAGGAAATTATTTTAGCCTGTGGCTTTTGCCTGGCTTGGCAGTCACTGATGCTACTCTGACAAATCTCCTCCTGCTTCCTGCATAGTTGGGCAGGTTTTGATGCTGTCTTGGATAATCTTTATTTAGAATCCTAAAGACAAATGTTTCGTGTTGATTTTACCCCCACTGGCTATTTGGACATTTGTTTTCCATCATTAATGGCCATCTGGATCTGTTTTCAATATGTATCAGATATTTCACCACTTCTGAGTTATTTTTCTCAATCTCTGTCTTAATGACATGATGGAAATGGCTTAACTTGGTGAAACAGTGCATTTTCTCTCCCAAGACTACTCCTTTTGTGCATCATGATCTGGGCCTTACATCAGGAAGGTAAGTACAAAACATTTAAGTAGCAATAAATCTCAAGGAACCAAACACATTCCTTAAGAGTGTGTTACATATAGAATTGATTTGGCCCTTGACTACACACACCAGTCTGGTAACACTGCCTTCGAGAAGGCAGAGGTGTTGGGATTCTGTACAGATTGGTGACATCTTTCTCCACACCACTTTAAGCTCTCTGCCCTCACCCTTGCTTCACTGCATATTCACCAGCTGGAGACCAAGGCCCCTGTGGTAATAGCCAAACAGGTGTTTTACCTATGCTGATAACTTTCATGTCATCTCTCCAAAAGAATCCTGCCATACCCCAGGAGGAAGGATGCTACAATATCCCCATTCATGACTAAACTCATTTCCTGACATTTAGCATCCTCTCACACCACGTGACTCTGTTCTCTTTTCTCACCTTTACAGCATGCAGTCTGCATTGTCATTTATTTACTCTGTCTCCCTAAAAGCATACTAGGAATTCCTGTAGAGGTAGGGATCTTCTGTTTGGCTCTGTATCTCCAGCACTTACCATGAGAGTACCCACTACATGCAGTAGGACCCACAGTGGAAAGGGATAGTGCAAAGCAAGCAGAAACAAAATTTTAAAGTCCTAAATACTCCCAGCTGAATTAGTCCTTAAAGAATTTAGCTGCTTTTATTCCAGTCTCTGAACCCTGTTCTTTCACTTAATAGACTCTTATATTAAGAACCAAATTATCTGGTTTGTAGTGCTTTGCCAAGAACTACTGTGATGAAAGCCCAAACTAGTGAATGATCTATTTGCTTCTCAAATGTACTTGAAAGGGATTTCTAGCATTACATTAAGTTCCATATTATGGTATAAAATGGTGAAAATTGTCCTATGAGTGAGATTGATAACCTCATAATGAAGGGTACAGATCCTGAGAAAGGAGTGAAGATTTAGTGTAAAGCTGTTTAAAGTTGACTCAGGAAATCTGTTAGAACAGAAGAATGCCATGTCCATGTATTAGGAATTCTCTGTTCTTTATGCGAGCAAATCGGAGAAGGGGAGTCTACATGGAATCTATCTTATCATATCCACCAGTCTGCTTATTCTGATGACCGAGGAAGTGATAAATAGGATTCAAATCATAGGATATTTCCCCAGAGAAAAGTGCAAATTTAAAATGTTTAAGTACTTGGGATTTAATCTATGACACTATTGGGTTGGTCACTAGAAGGGCAAATTTTAGGAATTAGAAACTTATTTTTACCAACTTGCCTCTAGGATAAACTTGAACAAGTTGATCACACCAGTCAGAGATAATTGGAGAATATAACATTCAAAAAAAAAAATGGGTATTCAAGCTGGCTGTTTATCATATTTTGTTAGGGCATCAGAGGTAGGAACTGGGCTGATGGACCTTTTTACAGTTGTTCCTATCACAGAAGACTGCATTTATCCCATATTGATACCCATCTTCTAGGCTTTCTAATATCAGAACAGCTTTAAAGTACTTATTTCACATTTTGGTTCTTGGGAATCAAAAAGAGTAGCAAGAGAATGCTCTGCTACTTTTGCCTACGAAGGACTTCCTTGGTAGAGGAAAGTAGATGAAGATATATTCTTGGGTTCTTTTTTTTTAAAGACTTTATTTATTTATTTGACAGAGAGAGAGAGAGATCAGAAATACACAAATAGATAGAGAAGCAGGCAGAGAAAGAGGGGGAAGCAGGATCCCAGCTGAGCAGAGAGCCTGATGCGGGACTCGATCCCTAGACCCTGAGATCACGACCCGAGCTGAAGGCAGAGGCTCAACTCTCTGAGCCACCCAGGCGTCCCTCCTTAGGTTCTTTACACAGCTCAACTGAACAATTTGCAGTAAGCTTGAGATGCTTCTAAAAATTGACCACAGTACAGTACTTGAATAACAGCAGGATCCTTCCTCCAGGTGCAAAGTACCTTAGGGATAGGGATTATAACTTTTTCACTTTTGGTAAACACATAATGATAATGGGGTGCCTGGGTGGTGCAGTCAGCTAAGCAACTGACTCTTGGTTTCAGCCAGGTCATGATCTCAGGGTCATGAGACAGCCCCATGCCAGGCTCCACACTCAGCATGGAGTCTGCCTGAGATTCTCTCTCCCCATCTCCTTGTGACCCTCCTGCTTATGCTCTCTCTCTCTTTCTAAAATAAATAAATCTCAAAAAAAATGATGGTGGTGACAATAACAGATAATAGAGAATTCTTATTTGAAAATGTGTGTGTTTTAAATATGTAAATATGTGTATCCTGTGCTGGGTTTTGGAAATGTAATTTAATCTTTCTACTTTCTCAGCAACCCCAGGGAGGAGTTACCCTTGTTATTTCCAAATTTTAGATGAGGAAAGGTAGGGTTAGTGAAGTTAAATAACTTGCTCAGCTCATATAGCTAGTAAATGACAGAGCTGGGCTTAATAAGCAATGAATATGTATTCAATTGATGGGTTTCCTTTGAAAAAAAAAGTCTTGCTTAGTAAGATTCTATTTTCTCAAGGATCTCAACCAACAGGGGCCTCTGCCACATCTGTTCTCATTTGGAGTCTCAACCTAGGTATTTTTGTCAAACAAATACAAATCATCCCTCTCCCTTGGACAAGAGTTTCTGTCCAAACTCTGCCCACTGTGGGCCATTTTCTTTTTCAGTCTGTTCATTTTGCTATTACCTTATTATATTATTTCAGCCCTAAGAAACAGATTTGAGAAAAGGAGGTAAAATTGGTTAATGAGAAAATCATTTAAAAAAATATTTTATTTATGTATTTGACAAAGAGATGGACTCAGGGAGAGAGGGAACAGAAGCAGGGGGCATGGGAGGGGGCATGGGAGAGGGAGTAGCAGGCTTCCCTGCTGAGCAGGAACCGTGATTCCTGGGATTATGACCGGAGCCAAAGGCAGATGCCTAATGACTGAGCCACCCCGGCACCCTGAGAAAAATCATTATTTTTTTTTTAAACCAGGCTCATAATGACAGATTCAAATTTTTTTGTTATGTGTATTCCTTTCATGAGTAGATTTGCATATAAATCGTGCATACTCAAACTATTTCCCATAGGAAACATGGCAAAACATCAAGATTGCAAACATTAGTAGTTTCAGTAGTTTAGAACTTTTCATCTAAGTTATACTCAAAATTAGACATAAGCCCTTAGAACCAGTCTCCAGGATTCAGTGTCATACCATTATCTGTATAAAGCAAAAAAGATTAATACCCATTGGATCCTTTTTATTCTTCTTTACCTCGCATTCTGATCCAAAAGATGATTCACGAGTCTGTACCCCTCACTCCTTTTGAGCCCTGACTCACAATTCATCTCTAGGAAATCTTTCCTAATTAACTACACTCTGCTCTGATCAGCCTTTTACTTTATACACCCTCAGTATGGTCTGACACCCAGGTTGTGGGGAACAGAAAAGGATAGAACACCATTTTGTGGAGGCATAGTTTTATACGAATGTGTGCTTCTATTGCAATCATAAAGGCGTTGATTTTAAATATACATATACGGGACACCTGGGTGGCTCAGTCAGTTAAGCATCTGACTTCAGCTCAAGTCACAATCTCAGCATCCTGGGATCCAGCCAGGATCTCAGCATTCTGGGATCACATTGGGCTTGGTGCTCAGTGGAGAGTCAGCTACTCCCTTGCCCTCTCCCTTTGCTATTCCCCCCCTGCTTGTGCATGTGCACATACTCTCTTTCATAAATATTTTAAAAATAAGTAAATAAATGAACATACATTCTATACAATGTGCCTGTGGTTCTCCTACTCTGTTCTCAAGTGCCGTTGCCACCATGGTCATGCTTAAGATTGTGCTGGCCCAGGACCTAAGCCCCTGTTCACATATCAGCTCCTATTGGTGCTTTTTCCTGTGCTTCAGAAGCTGCAAGCTATGGACAGAGGGTTCACTTTACCTTCCTCAACTCCTTCACTGAAACTACTGCCTTCTTTGCTTTCTAGTAGATAAAAGGCTAAGTTATTAAAACCCAGAGATAAGTTTCCCACTTAATTATCATGGTGACAACTGACCTTTTCCTTTAAAGTATTATGTTTAATTCATTCTTTTAGAGACTACTAATTTTAGTTGTATCTTACTTATTGCTTCTGTCTAATAAATTCTGGCATGGAGGATACTGAGCCAATGGTATATTTATATGCAGTGAACATTAAATTTATTTTAGGTTACTTATTTAGTTAGTTAGTTAGCTAGTTATTTTAGGTTATTCATTTAGGTTATTCACCTTTATTCTTTGATATGGTTTTCTGCCCTGTAATGATCCAGTTTTCTCCTTCACCTCTTGGGCTGGTAGCATTAAGAAAAAATGTTTTTACCCCTTCCATAATAGTATGCTTGTTTCTGAAAGTGTCAGACTTCACCACCATATGCCTTTGGCTAGCACACATAAATGATCAAACCTGAATTTAATAAACTATTACATCTTTATATTTTGGGGTATTAAATATAAACATCCAAACTGCGAGCCACACTCAAATGTACAGTACACTTTGTTACATCACCTGCTGTCAAGAAATAGGACTTTGTTATTTCTCCTTTAGGCATCTCTGTCCTTCCTATGTCAGAGACAGCAGAAGGCAGCACCTGCTCAAGGCAAAGAAACTTCAGAGCCCTCTTCCTGCCTAGATGAAGTCTTAGGTTTCCAATTTTATTTTTAAAAATATTTTATTTATGTATTTGCGAGAAAAAGAGCATGAGAGAGAACGAGCACAAGCAGGGGGAGGTGAGGAGCAAGGGACAGGGAGAAACAGACAACTCACAAAGCAGAAGACTGACTTGGGGCTCAGTCTCATGACCCTGAGATCAAGACCGGAGCCAAAACCAAGAGTCAGATGCTCAACTAACTGAGCCCCCCAGGCACCCCATAAAGGTTCCAACTTTAAACGACCAAAATTGAAGAAGGGGACCCACACATAGTGTAGGAAGGTACCCACCTTCATGGATATATTGAGTTGCATTATGCCTCCAGAATCTGGTCCTTTTTACTGAGCCATAGGTGGCCCTTATCCTCAAGCTCCCAAGATGGTTACTGTGCCTCCAAGCATTGCATCAGTATTTCAGAGGGGGACACTGGTGAAGAGGGAAGGCAAAGCAGCTTCTACCAGACTTTGGCTGCTATTACAGAGCTTTCCCAGAAGCTCACCTAGTTACTTATATTTATATCTCTTTGAGCAGAATTAGCCTAAGAGAGACAGAAAATAGACATTTTTAATTGATCTGTTGCTACGCAGAGCAAAACTGGGTTTCTTTTGATGAAACAAGGGAGGGAGAAATGGACATGGAATAAGCAAAGAGCAGGGTCTGCCTCAAAGATAATAAGTCTCTACAAAAATGTCAAGTTAACTCTGACTGAATTCCAACTAAAATAATAATTAGGAGACTGCCATTATGTGTCTATATAGCCTAACTTCAGAATCTAAGTTTTGAAGTGAAATTTAGCAGCATGTAAAGAAAAGTAACATTTTTCACCACTGTAAAAAATATTTGCAGACTTTAACTTTCTTAAGCCCAGCTCAGGAATAGAAAAATAAATCTAAGAAATGTTTTAATTCTGAAGATACTCTGCAGAAATGTCTGGCGATTTTTCTACCAAGAGAGTATGTTCTCTCTGGAAGGTCCCCTATTATATAACATGGCATTAGATAATAGGAAGTAGCATCAGACTCCAAAACTTCCTCTCAAGATTCCTTCAATTCTAAAAGACCTGGATAGAAAGATAAACTGATAGCATTTAGTCAGATAGACACAGCTATCTCGTTCATACACTGGGGTCATTCAATCTTCCTGGCAATGTTCAGGCAAAACACTTGAGTATTTTTCTGGCAGGTATGTTCCACCTGTGTTGGGTATTTTCCAACACCTATATGATTCAGTCTAGTTCTATGCTAAGAGTATAAAAATAACACCAAATGAGGTAGACTGACACTTTGATAGCATTTATTTTTGTTTTTATTCAGTTTATGCACTAAATCAGAAAGTGCCTGAGCATATGATTAAGCAGATTCAGCAGCTGCCAGTGTGATGAAATCTGGGAACTACAGGAAAGACCGCCCCCACAGACAGGCCGTCCTAGTCGTGTTGAAAGGAAAGGCGGAAGGCATGTTGGCTAAGCACCTACTGTCCCTAAAGAGAGGAGTTGGTTTCAAACTACTGTTCTATAACTGGTAATATCTTAGAGGAAAAGAGTGTATCAAATTATTTGATATAGGCGTTTAAGATAGAGATAGAACCCAAGACAGAGAAATTCTAGTAAGAGTAAAAGCAAAGTCCAAAACAAGATAGACCCCAGCCCACCTGGAAGTAGAGCTAAACATGCACAAAGAATCTCAAAGCCAATGGAAAGGTACCAAGACACACTCTGCCTGCTTCACACTCTTGCCCTGAAACTGCCTGGGATACTATGGCCTTTATCCGAATGGAGAAATACCCTTATTCTGTGATAAGCAAAATTTGACTTTTTATTGTTCATAAGATTATGTTACACATGAAAACCAGAGTTAACTAAAAATTAATCTAAACAATTTCAAAAATGCTGGAATATGTAGCTAATATTATCAGTAGAGGTGAATCCTAAAATCATTGCAACACTTCTGCCTAGTTTATCATTATTAAGTAGTGTACCCTGTTGTAGTTAAAGCTTCAAAGTGAATGAAAAAACTGTGCCCTTTTGCTACAGAATTTGTATTTCAGTGCTCCATAATTTATGTTAATGTCTAAATAGGTTAAGCATTTGTGTTTATAACATAGTTCCAAGGAAGAATTATCCATTAACTCATACAGGACTTGCACCATCTATGGCCATTAGTGAGCAGGCTGACAAGTATTTAAGTATTGCTGACAAGATCAGGTTAAACACATACTGTGAATTTTCTTAGTTTGGAATAAGTATTTGAAAAGTACATTTAATATTGAAAAATGTCGCTATGATTCTCCTTCAGATAGTAACCAGTATGTATGTGTATTTTTTTATATATACTACTGTAATCCTGTCCAATTCAAAACAACAAATGTATGCTGAGATCTACTATGAGTAAGACAGACATTGTTTTAGGAATTGTAGAAACTGTAGTGACAGGAGCACATTTGCTTCTCTCAACATGTTTAGAATCTACATGGGTGATGAAATACATATAACCAACCAGAATGTAAGGCAAAGAGTTCAAATCTCTAAAATTGAGGGGCTCAGGGAAGGCTCAGTGAGTATGTGGCATCTATGACAGGCACTGAAGGCTGATCAGGGTTTTAGTAACTAGAGACTGAAGGGAGGCCATTCTAGATCAAAAGAATCAGCACATAGGTATTAGGTATATTCGCTTAAGAATGTAGAGTCCAGTTTGATAGGAGTGTGCCATACAGACTGTTAGAGAAGTAATTCTTATGACAAGAACTTTAAAAGAAGATCTCAAATAGAACAAACAATCCTAAAAAATCCTAAAATATGGAAACACAAAAGAACCTGAGGAGTCAAAGCAATATTGAGAAAGAAGAACAAAGCTGGAGGCATCATGCTTCCAGATTTCAAACTATATTACAAAGCTATATATATCAAAATTGTATGGAATAGGTGTAAAAACATATACACAGATCAAAGTAGAAGAATAGAGAGCCCAGAAATAAACCCACACATATATGATCAATTAAATTATGGCAAAAGAGCCAAGAATGTGCAATGGGGGAGTAGCCTCTTCAATAAACGGTGTTGAGAAAACTGGATGGCCACATGCAAAAGAATGAAACTGGACCACTATTTAATATCATACAAAAATTAACTAAAAATTAAAGACTTGAATTTAAGATCTGAAACCATAAAAGCCCTAGAAGAAAACATAGGTAGTAAGCTCCTTGACAATGGTTTTGTAAATTAGTTTTTGGATTTGACACCTAAAACAAAGCCAAAAGAAAAAAGTAAAAAGAAACAACTGGCAATACATCAAACTAAAAAGCTTCTGAACAACAAAGGAAACCATCAACAAAATAAAAGGCAGCCTACTGAATAGGAGAAAATATTTGCAAATCAAATACCAAATAAAAGCTTAATATCTAAAATATATAAAGAACTTACACAACTCAATAGCAAAAACACAATCTAACACAAAATGGGCAGAGGATCTGAACAGACATTTTTCCAAGTAAGACATATGTATGGCTAACAGGTACATGGAAATATGATCAACATAACTAATCTCCAGGGAAATGAAAATCAAAACCACAATGAGGTATCTCCTCACACTTGTCAGAATACTATTATCAAAAAGAGAGAAATAATAAATGTTGATGAGAATGTAGAGAAGAGGGGACCCTTGTGTTCCCACTGTCAGAGTGAATGTAAATTGGTGTAGCCATTATAGAAAACACTATGGAGAGTCCTCAAAAAATTAAGAATAGAATTACCACATGATCCAGCAGTTCCACTTCAGGGTATTTATCCAAAGAAAAAGAAAACATTAATTCAAAAGTATATATGTATTATCCATGTTCATTGCAGCATTATTTATAATAGCCAAGACATAGAAAGAACCTAAATATTCACTGATGGATGCATGGGTAAAGAAAATATGGTGTATGTATCTACATATATAAATGCATACATATTTATATAGGTGTGTGTGTACACATTCACATACAATGGATTCCTATTCAGCCATAAAAGAAGAATGAAAGCTTGCCATTTGTGACATAAATGGACCTTAAGGGCAATATGGTAAATGATATAAGCCAGACAGAAAAAATTAAATAAATACCATATAATGCAGTTATATGTAGGATATTTAAAAACAAACAAAGAAAACCTGGGCACCTGTGTGGCTCAGTGGCTCCGGTCATGATCTCAGGGTCCTGGGATCGAGGTTCTGCATTGGGCTCTCTGCTCAGCAGGGAGCCTGCTTCCCCCTCTCTCTGCCTGCCTCTCTGCCTACTTGTGATCTCTCTCTGTCAAATAAATAAATAAAATCTTTTAAAAAAATAAAAAATAAATAAACCAAAACCAAACAAAGCTCATGAATATATAGAATAGACTGGTAGTTGTCGGACGTGGGGATTAGAAGGTGCTGAAATGGGTGAAGGGATTGGGAAGGTACAATTTTCCAGTTATAAAGTGAATTTAAAGTCATAGGGGTATAATGTACAGCATGGGGACTATAGTTAATAACTATATTAACTAAACACTGTATTGCATATTTGAAAGTAGCCAGGAGAGTGGATCTTGAACTTCCTTGTCACGAAGAAAAGAATTTGGTAACTATGTATAGTGATAGATGTTTAGTGGACTTACTATGGTGATCATTTTGCAATGTATGTAAATATCAAATCATTATGTGATACTTGAAGCTAACACATTTTGTCAATTATACCTCAATAAAAAGAAAGCACACGTGTAACTGTTTATAGTACCACCTTGTTATGGAATACATTCCTCTGGGCTCTAAAAGAATGTTTCTTTTCATTTATCTATTATTAGAGTAGACAGATTTGGGGACTGTTTCCAACACAGGTCTTAATAAGCAAACGATAAAGCCACTTTGTATCTTTAAACTGATTCCTGTATCCCCTCATGTTATGCTTTCCATTGTCTACTTTTTAGTCCTTACTTTGATTCATCTCACTTTCAATCATCTAGTTAAAAAATAACTTCTTAAGATACATCTACATTTGCCTCATGGCCATGTCTGTTGATTCCACACAATCTAATCCTATTCCTCCTAGATTTGTTTAGACTCTGAATGAGATCATGTCTGGTCTCTCAGAGATCATACCTGCCCTATGACTGAGTTATACTGAGTTACTCTATACTGAGTTATAACATATTCCTCGGGCGCCTGGGTGGCTCAATCTGTTAAGCATCTGCTTATGGTTCAGGTCATGATCCTCGGGTCCTGATATCGAGCCCCACATCGGACTCCCTGCTCAGTGAGGAATCTGCTTCTCCCTCTGCCTTCCCCCCTGCTTGTGTGATCTCTTCCTCTGTCAAATAAATAAGATCTTAAAAAAAAAAAAAAAAGGAAAAAGAAACACATTCTTTTTTTTTTTTTTTTTAAGATCTTATTTATTTATTAGACAGAGAGAAACACAGCCAGAGAGGGAACACAAGCAGAGCGAGTGAGAGAGGGAGAAGCAGGCTTCCCGCAGAGCAGGGAGCCCGATGTGGGACTCGATCCCGGGTCTCCAGGATCATGACCTGAGCCGAAGCAGTGGCTTAACCAACTGAGCCACCCAGGTGCCCCAGGAAACATATTCTTAAAACCCTACCCCCAAGATCTTTATGTTATCATTGGCATGAGTGTCATGCACTGAAAGTCTTTACCACTTCAACCCACAAGACATTGTCAAGTATTCTCAGATTCATCTGAATAATGAATTATAGCAGTAATACAGAGAAAGGATTTTGAGCTTTATAAACCATCAAGAGAAAAAAGTCATTCACCAAAACTGAAGTTTCTGAAAGAAAGGAAATGTTCTCCTTTGTTCTCCCTCCATCCCAATTAAAGGAATAGGAAGATAGAAAGTGTAAAAATATTTCAGGAATTTACTTTTCTTCTGAAAAGTTAGTATCTTTATTTGGCTTTTTCTGAGATGAGCTACAAGCAATATGTGTTTTAAAGATGTTCATTGTTTATTTGTAGGTTCAAGCCAGTTATGTGACACACTATGAAAATATTTTCTCCCTGTTCTGGGTTCTGGAGCAGCTTCTTCAAAAAGAAACCAAAGAAGGCAACACTTTAAGTGTAGGGCATGATGACCAAGAAATCAAGAAATTTCTTCAAAAGCATGATGAAACTATTTTCCAACTCTCGGATGCATTTCCTTTATTTACTTTTTATTTATGGAGACTGGGCATTCTCTTGAACTCAGCAGAAACTGTTGAAAGTAACGCACTTCCGGGGTGCCAAGGTGACTCAGTTGGTTAAGTGACTGCCTTCAGCTCAGGTCATGATCCCAGAGACCCAAGATCCAGCCCCGCATCAGGCTCCCTGCTCGGCAGGAAGCCCACGTCTACCTCTCTCACTCCCCCTGCTCCTGTTCCCTCTCTAGCTGTATTTCTGTCAAATAAATAAATAAAATCTTAAAAAGGGGGGGGGGGTGCCTGGGTGGCTCAGTTGGTTAAACGACTGCCTTCGGCTCAGGTCATGATCCCGGAGACCCGGGATCGAGTCCCACATCGGGCTCCCTGCTCGGCGGGAAGCCTGCTTCTCCCTCTCTCACTCCCCCTGCTTGTGTTCCCTCTCTGGCTGTGTTTCTCTCTGTCTAATAAATAAATAAAATCTTAAAAAAAAAAAAAGAAAGTAACTCACTTTGTTAGCAATTTACTAAATGTCAGAAGCATACTGAAGTATGAAGATCTTCTGCTTAAAAGATTTTCAAGAATATTTTTAAGTGAACATTTTAAATGGATCTCTAAATACAATCATTAATTCTATAGTTTTAATTGTATATAAAAGATTATGAATCCTATCTCTAAAGTCAGCCAGTTTCAGTTGAGAATGTCCTTATTTCCATGTAACTATATTTTATAATATGTTAATGTAGTCTAGCTCTAGTATTCTCTATAATGGACCATTAATTGTCTGTCTCATAAACAATATTTACATTTTAAAAGATTTACATGTAAAAGATAGTAAAAGGCAACAGAAGAGATCTTAAAAGTTTTGTTGCTTTACCAACACAGTCTTTAAGCAGTTATAAGTGAAATTTTTAAATTTTGTTCTTGCACAGTTTCACTTACATGATTTTCTATCATCTTAGAGGATGATTCTTTAACATTTATAACCCAAATGGCCCTCAATTTCATAAAATCAATGTATTTGTTAAGTCCTTCGAAAATACTGATTGTTTAAAATGTTTTTTGAGTGTTTGTTTTGATTCTGTTTATTATGTATAATATTCCTGTTATTGTTAAAATGTAGTTAAGTCATATATAATTTAATCATTAGGAATATTTTTACAAATCTAACATCTGCCCACAAATATACTTATTGAAAGTATGTTTATACTTATTAAAAGTATTAGTTGAATTTTCCAGTTACACAGTCTTATTTACTTTATTTCAATTATTAAATTCATAACCAGCCAACTTCATGAATACCATTATGTACTCTCCTATAGTGCAATTTAGGACACAGCATATACAAATTTACTTTATTAATTATGTGTGATATTATTTCATAAGTTAATTACCACTCCTAAATGCCACTGATATTTAAGAAAAAGAATGTATAAAAAAATCATATCATCGGCCACAGTTATTTTTAGAATTATGTCTAGCTTTGTAAAAAGAAAGCCTTTTTTATAAAACTCAGTGTATATGTTAGCCACCTATTTTTATGCAACAAACTGCTCCCAAATCTCAGTGGCATACAACAATGAATACTTCTTGAGTGTCTGTGGTCCAGTTACTTTGGGATGGGCTCATCTGACCTGGATTCTGTTGGAAAGCTCTGCTCAGGGTGCAGATCTCACTGAGCAAGGCTCTTTATTATATATAAATTAGGTTTTGGTCTCTTCCACTTGTGCCTATTCTGGGGCCCAGGTTGAGAGAGAAGCAGCTAGTCGGGACAGCTACTCAAGCTCTTCTGTGGCAGTGGCAGATTGGAAAGAGGAAAAGGGCTGGGCTGAGAAACATTACACTGTAACGCCCACATGCATTAGCCAAGGTACCTCAGATGGTCAAGAGCAAAGAAAAGAGGCAGGAAGTACCCTCTACTTAATGTGGGAGAACTTGCAAAGTTCCATGGCAAAGAGCATGGATACAGGAGAGGATGGAGAATTGGGGCAAATAATTTATTTCACCACACACACCACTTGAAACAAGAAAGGTATTCCAGATCCTGATTAGGAGGAAGTTTTCTAATACTGATGCTTGGGATTTAGATAGGCAATGACACCACACAAAATCCACCACCCATGACATCTCCCCATCCTCACTCTTAATGATTAGGCAAGTTTGGCATATACAGAAGCAACATCAGTGGCCCCTTTCCCATTGCAGCCAGCCAACATAATGATCCTGAGAAGACTTTTGTACTAGAACAGATTTCTAAATTCTAGTAATCTTTTAAGCTACATGATCTGAAAAGTAGCCTAGAAAATGTATTTATTTTAGAGGTACAGACAAGATACTGGGATCATCAGTAATGTACAAAATAGAGATACATATTGTTTCCATTTGATATTACTTTTTGTAAACACATATATTTAATGAATTCTATGACCCCTAACCCTTGAGTCTCTAACAGTGTTAACTGTGCAATACCTTTAGTATTGAGGTCTAAATCTGCTGGTGAAAAGAAGATAAAATGAGACATTTGAAAAAAAAAATGAGACATTTGTATCTCTGTTTCAAAAAAGTGGTGTAAGATAGTGAATGAATGAATAAGTTAAACTAGAATTAAAATGATTTTAAAATGCGATTAAGATTTGATTAATGTCTAACTTTACAGTTAAAATTTGGGGTATAGGTATAATGGAGACAATAGAAATTAGGCAGTGCTGAAATTGATTTTAGAATAGGATGGGAAATAAAGAGGAACACAAAGCAATACTAAAAATGCAAGAAATGATAAAAATAGTAGTAAGCACTAACATTCATACAGTAGATGTGTAACACTCATGTAATATAGATATAATAGATGGCAGGCACTGAGCCAAGCATTTTATCTATATTTACTCACTGAATTCTCCCAACAACCCTCCATGAGATGTAACATTATTATGTCCATTTTATTTTATTTTAATTTTAAAGATTTTATTTATTTTGACAGAGAGAAACACAGCCAGAGAGGGAACACAAGCAGGGGGAATGAGAGAGGGAGAAGCAGGCTTCCCGTCGAGCAGGGAGCCCGATGTGGGACTCGATCCCGGGTCTCCGGGATCATGTACTGAGCCGAAGGCAGTCGCTTAACCAACTGAGCCACCCAGGCGCCCCTATTATGTCCATTTTAGACATGAGGATCTCAGGCAAAGGAATGTTCAACATCCCAACATCACACCCACCAGGAAGTGGAAGACATAGGTTTCATCCCCAGGAGTTCTATCTTCCCAGTCCACACCACTCATTAATCTGCTATACCTCCTGTTCGTCACAAACTGCTGGCACTTTGTGAAATTTCACAAATACCATTTCTTGGGAACTGTCATTGAAATTTTATAATGCCCTCAACCACAAATATTATACCATGGCAATTATTAGCTTATTTTAGATCCTTCAGCCCCTGCAGAGCAGCTGTCCTACCCACCACCATCTCAAAACAGCTGATTTTGTTCTTTTCTACATTGTAGCATTTTACTATAGTAAAGACTCATTAGGTAAGTTACAGATCCTCTTTGAACAATCAAGTTCTAAAACTTACAAAGCTCTCTTTAAAGATGGGGTAGGTGAAAGGTCAGCCTGCAGTCCTCAGCCCCCTAGGAAGAGGAAAACAAATCTGATTGTTTTATCCTTGGATCTGTAAATAGATATTTGTGGTATTTAATGCACTTATTTTACAAACTTGTACTTTGCCATCATACTTGTGGGCGTCCTAGAGATAAGGGCACTTACTGGAGAGAAGCAAGGAAAAATGCCACTTGCATTTCCAGATTTTCATGTGAATTTGTGGATGTTTTAAAAATACTGATGGCTCTGGCTTATTATAAGTTGGTTTTGTTTAATATCAAATATCAAGCAACTCAGGGCACAAACCAGTTATTTGCACGTATGAAAAATACACATTATAAGATTTAGCTTTTGTCAAGTTTGTAAAGCAGAACTTTGTTTTTGTGATCACTATAATGACCCCAACAACATCAATAGCTTCTATTTGCTGGCAATAATTAGAGTGATAACATTTACCTAATTTTGAAAAAGAAGAAGAAAGGATTTTTCATTGAAAGCCTATTCATTCTTCTTAAATTATTTATAGAATTGAACAGCACTAAACTCATTTGGTTAATGAACAAGCTGCCCTTTTTAAGAACTTCCCAAATATTATGCGGTATGATTGACACACAGGAAATGACCTTGACCTCTTTTTTGTTTTTTGTTTAATATGAAAGTCCTTTACCTAATTTTAAGAATCTATTACTATAGGAAACAAAGCTTATATAAATATAACACCCAAGACATTGAAATAATTTCATAATTCATAGATATATATATACTCTGAATTTATAACTTTTTCTGATATTTTAATATAATTTTTGTTGTAGCTGCTTACAGGCTGGGGAACTTTTGCTGTTTTTTAGTCAGTAGTATTAAATGTTCCATAGCCAGTCCATGGGGGCATCAAGATTACAGACAAACTTCATTTGTCTCTGATCTGTATGTAAACGTTATTATAATCCAACTTAATGAGCTATAAATTAATTATAGCTTTCCATATCAGTCCTGGAATAGCATGATAGAAATGCAGAGAGATGCAGACATGATGTTACTTTGCTCTTATGCGGGCACCCCCAAATATCAGAATTTTTCCCAGAGAGCTGCTTTTATGGATAAGGCAAATATAGCTTTGTTATAAATATATTATTCTATTTCTCAGACCCTGAGATGAAATTCTACTTTGAATCCTTCTGGAATATTGTGTGATAATAAATAAATAATAAGTGATGGCTTGTTCTCAACTCTTGTGTTTAATTTATTTCCACCATGTTGTGTCCTTACTATGTTACTGTGAGCTCCAAGTTGCCTAAGAACACTACCTCTGACATAGTGAGGAACAGGGCTGTCACCGCTTTAACTTTTATGACATAACTACTAAGACGTTTTCATGAATGATGAATGATTTCAGGAGAATTAGAAATGCCAGACACTCCACCAGCAAGGAAAAGCATGTTTGTTCTTATTTCTCTCTCACATACGCTGAAATTCAACATTCATTTTATAAAAAGAGATCCAAATCTTTTGAAACTAATTTTTTTAAGTTTTTTGGGGAAAAAGTGTCCTTTCTTCTTTTTTACCTTGTGATTTTTAAGGGCTCCCACCACAGGGGTTGGCTACATCTCTGGTGCCGTTACCCTAACTTGCATCAAGGATACAGCGCAGGCCCCGGACTGCCCTGTCATGACCATCCTCTCTCGCAGAGCTCAGGTCAGGGCATTCTTCTGAGAGGAGTAACCATGGCGCTTTAAAATGCTGGGCTCATTCCCTTTCACAGTGGCCCACGATCAAGAAGTCAAGTTCACCACAGCTGATAACCTTATCTTGCAACACGATAACATCTAAGAAATCTAAGAAAGAGCACACCCAAAACTGGACGGAGAGCATATACTTCCTCCAATTAGAAAATAAAACTATAACTCTGTAGAAATGTAAACTTGTCTCCAACTCTGAATGAATATACTGATATTATTCCCATGTGAAAACTTAAAGTAACAGTAATTTTTGAAGCTGGTATGATCTTGGCTCATGAGGTGCTTTTCTACAGAATCTCTTCCACACAGATCCTAGAATCCATGTGCCTTTTTGTACCAACCCTTTACGTAAGGCTGGCAGTAAGACCGCGCATACTAAACTTATCATGTGTTAGGCACTACACCAAGTTCTTACTTATTATTTTGCTGAATCCTTCTAACAACCACTGAAGTTCAAGAATATTATTAGCCCCAGTTAGATGAGGAAGCAAGCACAGAACAAGTAAATCATTTGCCCAGGCTCATGGGGCTGGGGGGGGGGGGGAATCAGAGACATGATTAAATTATTGAGTCAATAGTCTGCACTCTCAGCACTCAACTACCCACAGCTGTGGTGCCCTAACTGTGCAAAAGTCGCCAGTGACTGCAGAGAAAGCCACCCTGATAGGAAAACTCCCGTTTGCATTCTTTTTAAAGAGTTCTTAGACAGAGGATTGTGCACTCATGATAATTATAGTGGTGGGAAATTTACACTCTATTAAGCAAAACTGGATGATGGAAAATATTCTATTAAGTTTGGAAGAATCAAAGAAGTGGGGTGAGACCTAGAGGTTTCCAATTGGTCGCATTTATTTAAATGAAACCGATATAAATTCTGTTCTTGATTGTTTTGCAAGCCAGTGTTAACACTTTCTAAGGAAATGCGAGTTAAATCTTCCAAAATGCAAGGATCAAGATCAGACAACCGTGTATGGATTAGAGTTAATTCCTAAATCTTAGACGTGGAAATAAATAATACACGTGAAGCATAATCTCTCTATGCTGGCTCCAAAATCATACTTTTTTTCTGTGAGTATAAAGAAAAATGTCTCTACATCCTGATTAGAATGGATCAGTATAATCCTGTTGACAATATTTGACATTTCTAAAGCATCTTATGCAGTAGAAAGAAAATGTCTTTATAACTCTTTACTTCACAGGGAGAAAACATATAAATAAATAATGAATTAAAAATATGTCAGTGATTTCTTCTCAAAAAAACTTCAGACACCTCTTGTTTACTCATATTCCTTCAATCTGGAGAAAAGAGATGTGAGGACTTTTCCTTGCACTCTGCTATGTCAATCAGCACTACATCCCAATTTCATTTGAGAGGCTTTCTGTTTTTACCTTATTGAAACAGAAGTGAGGGCTACAAGAGAACACGTTGTAGAAGGCACAGATGAAAGGCAGGGCGCAGGTTGGGGGGTAATGGAAGAACAGAGAACAGAGGGCTGTGATGGCCAAGCCATCCTGTGACTTAGGACAACTAATTTCATACTCTCATTTTTTCATTATAATACAGAGCATTTGTTTTTCAGTTTTAAAGTATAAGGAACAAAGAGTTCCTTTATATTTCTGCTCAGGAAATGTGTTTCTTGCGAATGTATGCATAGATGATTAGACTAAATTTGTTAAATGTTACTACCCATTATTACTAAATGTTATTGCCGAGCACTGGGAGTTTTGTCTCTTTCCTGTCGTCATGGAGATCATTCAGTGATAAACTTTGGGTACATTTTACAAGGCCCAGTACTTGGGAGTTAAAAGATGAGGCTATCACTTTCTCCCTGTTACATAACTCCATTTATTTATTGTTAGTTTTTTTTCTTTTTAAGAGCAAATGTGTATGGGGGGAAAGGGGGGCAAAGGGACAGACAGAAAATCTCAAGCAGGCTGCATGCCCAGTGTAGAGCTAGGCACAGCACTCCATCTCCTAACCCTGAGATCCTGACCCAATCCTAAATCAAGAGTCAGATGCTCAACCCTCCCTTGGCTCATGAGGTGCTTTTCCACCCAGGCACCTCCCTTCATTGTTAATTTTATTTATTTATTTTTCATTATTAACTTTAAAAAGGATAATCTTACCACAGGATTATTTATGTGAATGAAATGAATGTGAAAAGCACTTTGTGAACTACAAAGTGAAAAGTATAGTGTTACATAATAAACACTATATAAGTATTTGTTCATCTTAATATTTTTTCAATGCTCTACATGTTATTTTCACATTCAATCCTCATAACAACCTACAAAATAGGCAATACTGTTATCCCTATTAGTCATATTTTATAGATGAGGAAACAGGCCCAGAGAGGTTAAGTGACTTGTTCAGAGTCACAGAAGTACGAATAGAGATAGTGCTAAACAACAGTTATTTATTCCTAGTTCCTTTTATTCCAAGTCTTTTACATTAACTGTTACGTGAACTCATAGCTGAGCCATACAGAAATTCAATCCCTGCCTGAATCTCTTCCTGTTCAACTGAAATTTACGGGTGACTGTGATGCTTGGGATAATCCATAAAAGTTAGTCATGATTTCTATGTGCTAGAAATTGTGCAAATGCTGTATTAGATAATTTAATGTGCTGACCTCCTATAAACTAATCAGTCCTTCAGAGGTCTTGATTCAGTAAGACACAGTGGTACATTTAAGCAGCTTCTTTCCTACCAATCAGAGAACTCAAGAATGGATTTCATATACTGTACCCAAGGCAAAAAGATGCTTTGTACACCCTTCTCATGCCAGATACTATATACCCTTGCTCCTGGCTGCCATTCTCGTTCCCCATCCAATCCGGAGTCTCACCCTGAATGCTACCAGGACAGTGGATAATAGTTCTTGTTTTGGAAATAACATCTTAATTTCCTTTTGTGTCCTGTATCTTTGTCCCATTGTGTACAGTCTTTTTTAATACTAAAAAATCAAGATGCCTTTTTTCCCTAGCTGAAAGGTATTTGCATGACACTGGTTAAGCCATTTGGAAATTCCCTCTCTAAAGTCTGAATCCTACGCAGGATCACTGAAATCAGTTGTAACTTATTCACTGTGGCAGCAATACACTAATGAATTTATAGAGCAATTTTTGCTGCTAGCCTCCCCAAATTACCTGCTTCCTGCCATTTTCTAAACCTGATCCTTCAGCTTTTCAGTTCAACCTATGAGTTAACAGATTTTCAATGGCATTGCTTTTCTGTTTATATTAATCAGAGATGATTTTGGTAGCTCAGAACGGCTGACCCTCTAAGTAATATGCCCACCGAACTGTGGTCCTGTTGTTACCCTTGTTTATTCCTATGAGTGCCTTCCATAACATGGCTGGATCATTCTTCCCGTACTTTTCTCTTACAGTCCCCCGAGAGCTTCTAATGACCTTCCTGCTCCTAGCTGATATCTGCATCAATCACAGAGTTCCTGTGAACTATGTTAATCACGTTGCCCTGAAGACCACTACTCCTTGAAAAATAAGCTATCATGCACCCATCATCTTCCAATCTAACCTGCCTGGACTGAACTCTAATTCTGCATGTCCCTTGGACCTTGTGATTCCAATGCTGATGACTTCCTTGGCAGTCCACACTCCTCCTGTGGACAGGCACTGGTGGCACCGCCTTTTCCCCAGGAATCTTGCAATACAAGAGCTTATTACAGAAATGCACTACTCACGTCACTGAGCCATCATTCATACTTTCTAGTTTGTGTATTTAAAAATGTCCAGAAAATTCTGAACTTAAAAGAATCTTGATACTATCTAGTTATTGTCCTCATTTTATAGATGACAAAACAGATACCAGAAAAATTAAATAGTAAGCCCAAGTCACACATAGTTGACTGGTTGAGCTAGAACTTTTTTCCCCCCAATCTAAATTAATGTAGGTGGGCTTGATATTTGGCCACTACACTTTGAACACTTTGGAAGAGTCTTTCAAAACAGACCCTGATGTGTAGTTAAATACTATATTTCTGGCAAGTAGTAAGTGATCAATAATTACTGACTACACCGTTATTTTAATTGATGAAAGCTATTGATTTCCTCTTTCTCTCTCACACATGGGAGTTAGAGGCCTCAGAGAATATTCTGCAATGGCAATCAGTGTCCCAAATTGTGAATAATCTAAACTCAAGTAGGTGAGTGAATAAAAGTCAGAAGCACCAAATAGCCCCTCAGTCCAGGAAACTCTCCTCTCTTTACTTCACAGAATCAATGACATAATATAGATCTGCAATCTAATTGTGTAGGCAGGTGTATTCTCTTACATAGCTATCTTACTTTCAAATGCTGTTGCCTACATAGAGAATGAGCTGAAATTTAGAATGTTATCCTTAGGGGAAAAAAGAATGTTACCAATTAAAAGTAGGTATAAGTCAAATAACAGTACATGGTAAATTGGATTCATCTTGGGTTAACATGACTTTTTGGCCTGATGAAAAATCTTATCTGCATGTATAATATAATTTTTGTTCAAAATATATTCCACTTTCCACTTTATAGGTGAAATTTTGTATCCCAACTCACTTCTATTGTACAGACTGTCAATAGAAACTTAAAACTTTCCCAGCCTTGACAACCATCAGTTATTACAGTTTTTAACTAGGTTACTAAAGAATACTTTAGTAGTCTGACAGCACAGCTATCAGTGAAAAAGTATCATGCATTTCCTTTTTCTAAAAGAAAATACTGCTTAGAGAAAAGAATGTCTTAATGGAAGTTATATGTACTACTCAGACATAGTGAAAGAAGGATATAGGACTTACATATCGGGCTCATGTAATTTTGATTGACTACTGGATAAATTAATAAAAGTGGTGGAATTTCATTTATTATTTCCTACAAGGTAATTTTAGTGGTAAGAAAAAAAAATCAGTAAGCCAACACAGATTAATTCTGATTGCTACATTATTTTACAAATGTGAAAGTACATTACTGCCCTTACCAGCTTAAGAGAATGAAGAAGGGTGTTACCAAAATGGGGAAGCAAGAGCCTTCGTATGTGAAAATTAGGAGCAAGAAGTAGGGTTTAGTTTACTTTTGCTTCACTTTCTACAATCACTCTTTACTGTGGCTGCTTCAACACTTTAATCATTCAAAAAATAGATAAGCTCTTTTTTGCTCATGGATACTTCCGCTGACAGTACAAAGGAAAATTCACAGCAAATGTTTATGGGTAAATGGATAAATAATATTATCTTCATTTAATGGAATATTATCCAGCAGTTAAAACAAGAAAAAATACATTAATATGCACTGATATGCATGAAAGCAAAGTCAACAGATTCATCAATCCATGCCAATGATTACATATAACATGAAAGCTTTTTTTAGAACTCAGAATAATTAAAAGGGATTATACACAAAAATATTTTATCTATATTTTCTCCTCAAAATAGGGCAAGGAAAGCATAGCTGTAAATGTGATCAATTATGGCAGAATGATGGCAGAATTTATTAATAGTTTGAAGGACTACCATCAAGTCAAGCTGCTACTTAGAGGTAATATGGAAAATCCATTAGAATGTCAACAAGCATATATTGCCAAGGCAATGTTTACAAGCAGGGTACACTTCTGAATAGGCAATTACATAACAAGAACTAGAATCGATCCCTGTTGCCACAAAGATTCACCATAATTTGAATTTCAACTACTTCAATTTTGAAAATAAAATTACTGCCATCTTAGCAATTGTGAAAGTGATTAATTGGGTAGAAATAATATAAAAGCATTTAACATAAAACATTTAGAAATAATAAAAATCTAAAATGCTAAAATACATGTTAATAAAGAAAGAAGCAGCACAGTTATGAATACAGAGGTTTTCTTTTCTGAAAGTTGTTCTTTATGATGGAGTAAACATTTTAATATTTCTAGATATAACTGATCTTTGTTTACCTCCTTATATCATCATTTACCTGCCAAATATTGGTTTATAACTGTGTCAATGTAACACTCGATTTACAATTAAGATGATTCACTTCTTAGTGACTACAAAGAAACAAAAAGTATTATGACAATGAGCCTTTCAAAGTACAAAAAGTCCCATTTAGAAGTAATTTTTCTACATTCCAGTATTTTTCCCCAATCTAAATCATTCCAATCTAAAAAGTTTCAATTAGAACTATAGTTCCAATCTAAATATAGATATTTTTAAAACACTCTTGAAGAAGAAACTATCTTTCTATTTATTTTAGTAGTTTTAAATCATAAAAAGTAAAACCTGAAAAATATTCATAACAAATACAAACAAGTATCTTGTAAGTATCCGATGATGTACTAATTGTACTTCTAGGTATATACCCAAAAGAAACCACTGTATTTGGGCAAGACGGAACATTTATTAACTCAACACATTCATATTATCACTGCTTGTAATAAATAGCAAAACACAAAGGCCCCTAAGTTAGAAAGTGGGTAAATAGTGTTATCTTCATTTAATGGAATATTATCCAGCAGTTAAAACAAGAAAAATACACTAATATGCACCGATATGCATGAAAGCAAAGTCAACAAATTCATCAATCAATGCCAATGATTACATATAACATGAAACCTTTTTTTAGAATTAAAAATAATTAAAAATATATACTTTAATGAACTATAGAAACAATAAACTATATAAAAAGGAAATTTAATAAATAATTAAATGGGATTCAGAACAATGCTAGATTCAAGTTAGCAGAAGGCAGAGAAAAGCATTAGACAAAATGAACTAAATTATTAAAAACAGACTATTGTAGAGGACTTTCTATGCTTTGTTTTAGAATTGTGAATGGTTATTCTATTATAAGTTATTGGTTATCTATAATGGTTATTCTATTATTCTATTATAAAAAAGATAAATAATGAAATACGAGAAGGAAGGAAGGAAGGAAGGAAGGAAGGAAGGAAGGAAGGAAGGAAGGAAGGAAGGAAGGAAAGGCATTAGGAAGGAAGGAAGTCAAGCAGGTCATGAATGGGCCAACAAGGACAGTGTATCATGACCCCAGAATCATGATTTATTTAATTCTGTGCATCTGAAGAACAAAAACAAACATACAAAAACAAAAATAAAACTAAAACTAAAAACAAATTGTATATATATATAATATATATATATACAATTTGTTTTTTGGTATAAGACATTGGACTTAATTCTTCACCTTTTACAAACTGAAAAGACCAATAAATCTAAATATAGAAAAAGTATATATCTAAGTTTATACTAATGTCTATTTAACCAGATATAGAAGGCATTTAAGGAATAATTTTAGAATTTGTATAAAGTGCATTAGGTAAAGCCTGCTTTATATTCAGCTTATTCCATCTCATTTAATTATTCATATTAAGTAATAGGCAGCTCAGATACTTTGACCACAGTTCAGGACACCTAGCTGATCTATGAAGTAGCCAGAGTCACTCTGAGTTTTTATTATCTTAGATTAGTGAGCAAGGGATTTATGTGGGCATGTAAGAAGGTAAAATTAAATTCCATCAGAATCTCAAAAGGGAGTTAATTGGGGATAAATAAATATACCCTTCAGTTAATATGCCATAAATGGAAAGTCTGCTGAAAAAACTCCTCAGTCTTCTAAAGCCTGTTTGCATATCCTAAAGCTTTGGCCTGAAAAGCAGGCTTCAGATTTGGAACACCTTTAGTGACCTATGGATCTACTCTCAGGAATGTAGGCTGTGGATACTCATCTTGATGCTCTCCCTCTTCCTTGTTCCAGGCTTGCCAGTATCATAGAGAAAAGAGCTCATACATTCATCTGGAGTCCATTTCTGTGACTGCAACCCTAGAGACATCTTCAGATCATCTGACTCTGCTTAACAGCAGGGTGTACAGTTGTGGTCCCATGAGGATGTATATATTTGCATATTTATAAAAGGAGATGTCAAAAGAGTTAGCTAAACTAGTCAGCCTGACTCTAAGTGCTGAAATCCTCCCCTTTGGGACACTTACAGGTATTGGCAAATCCTAAACTACTGGGAGCTATAAAAAACTTAACAGGTTGCTTGGACAAGCACAGAGGTTTGAGACACAACAAAGAACTGAGATAGGGTTGAATGAAAAGGTTCATCTCCTATATGTGGTCACTTCTTCAAGACTGAAAAAGATGGTTGTTTCATCTACTGTATAGAAACCAACAGAGAGTCAAGCAAAATGAATGAACAGGAACATGTCTAAGTGAAAGAACAAAAACCTCAGTGAAACAGAATAATAATTTACCTGATAAAAAGTTCAAATGAGTGATCCATAAAGATGCTCACCCAACGGGGGAGAAAAATGGATGAACACAGTAATAACTTAGATAAAAGCAAAAAGATAAATACCAAATCAAAGTTACAAAGCTGAAGAATACCTTAACTGAACCGAAAAACACAGTAGAGGGATTCAATAGTAGAATAAATAAAGCAGAAAAAAGTATCAATCAACTTGAAGACAGGGCAGTGGAACTCATGCAATCAGAGAAGCAAAAATTTAAAAACAATGGAAAAAAAAGCACGTTAGCTTAAGGTGCTTATTGAACAACATCAAAAAGACTAACCTTTGCATAACAGGGGTCCCAGTAGGAAAGGAAAGAAAAAAGGGGCAGAAATCATATTTGAAGAAATAATGGCTAAAGGCTGAAAACTTCCATAATGTGGGGAGGGAAACAATCATCCAGATCATGGAAGTCCAGGAAGTTTGAAAAAAGAAGAATACCAAGATATGCTATCATTGAAATGTCAAAAGTGAAAGACAAGAAGAGAATCCTAAAAACAGCAGGAAAAAAGTTTTTATTTAAAAAGAAACTTCCTTAAGACTGTAAGCAGATTTTTTAGCAGAAAAATTGCAGGTCAAAGGGGGTAGATCAATATATTCAAAATACTTACAAAGAAAACAACTTCAAACGAGGGATACCCTACCTGGCAAGGTTATCATTCAGAAGTGAAATGACAGATTTTTAAGTAGACTCATCAAGAAAAAAGAGTGAGAAGAGACTCAAATATATAAAATTAGAAATGAAAGAAAAGAAAAAACAACTAGCACCACACACTATAAGGATTATAAGAGAATACTATGAAAATTGATATGCAAACAAATTGGACAAGCTAGAAGAAATAAACTTCTGGAAACACACAATCTTCCAAGAATGAGTCCAGAAGAAATGGAAAATTTGAACAGACCAATTACCAGCAATGAACTTAAATCAGTAATCAAAAAAAACTTTCTAATAATCAAAAATCCAGAACCAGATGGCTTCACCAGTAAATTCTATCAAGCATTTAAAAAAGAGGTAATACTTATCTTCTCAAACTATTTCAAAAAATAGAAGAGGCAGAAAAATTTTCAATTCATTCTGTGAGGTCAACATTATTCTGATAGCAAAACCAGGTAAGAACATTAAAACAACAACAACAATGGCAAACTACAGTCCTATCTCTGATGAACAAAGATGCAAAAATTCTAACCAAAATATTAACAAATTGACTTTAATAATACATTTAAAAAATCATTCACTATGATCAAATGGGATTTATTCCAAGGATGCACAAGTTGTTCAATATTTGTAAAATCAATGTGATATATCACATTAACAAGTGAAAGGATAAAAATGATATGATTATCTCAAAAGATGGAGAAAAAGCATCTGATAAGGTACAACATATATTCTTAATAAAAGCACTCAACAAAATACATTTAGAGGAAACATACCATAACATAATAAAGGCCATCTATGAAAAACCTACAGCTAACATGATTCTCAATGAAAAACTGAGAACTTGCCCTCTAAGATCAAGAACAAGTCAAGGATGTCTGTACTCTCTGCTTTTATTCAACATTGCACTGGAAGTCCTAGCCACAGCAATCAGACTAGTAAAAGGACTAAAATACATCCAAATTAGTAGGGAAGAACTAAAATTTTCACAATTTGCAGATGACATGATACTATACATAGAAAACCCTAGACTCCACCAAAACCACTATAACTGATAAATGGATTCAGTAAAGTCACAGGATACAAAATTAACATACAGAAATTGGTTGCAGTTCTATACACTAACAACAACATAGCAGAAAGAGAAATTAAGAAAATAATACCATTTACAAAAGTGCCAAAAAGAATAAATGTAACCAAGGTGGTGAAAATTTATTTGAAAAACTATAAAACACTAATAAAAGAAATTAAAGATGACACAAATAAATGGAAAGGCATTCTATACTGGTGGATTAGAAGAGCAAATACTGATAAAATGTCCATACCCAAAGCAATATACACATTGAATGCAATCCTGAATGAAATACCAACATTTCTTACAGAACTAGAATTAAATAATACTAAATTTATAGTACTATATAATATAGTATTATAGAGCATAGTATTACAGACTTCTATATAGTGTTATAGAATAATACTAAATTATACAGAACCACAAAAGGCCACAAATAACTGAAACAATCTTGAGAAAGAAGAATAAAGGTCCCAGATTCCAAATATACTATAAAGTAATCCAAATATACTTTAAAGATATTGCAATCAAAACAGTACGGTACTGCACAAAAAAAGACACACAGATCAATGGAATGGAATGGAGAATCCATAAATAAACTCATGCTACTATGATCAATTAAGCTATGACAAAGTAGACAAGAATATCCAATAAGAAAAGACTTAAATGTGAGACCTGAAACCATAAAACCCCAGAAGAAAACATAGGCAGTGATTTCCTCAACATTAGCCAGAGAAACACTGTTTTATAGCTGTCTCCTCAGATAAGGGAAACAAAGCAAAATTAAACTATTGGGTCTAAATCAAATTAAAGAGCTTCACACAGTAAAGGAATCCATCAATAAAATGATATGGCAACCTATTGAATGGAAGAAGATATTTGCAAATGATATATACTATAAGGGGATTATAGCCAAGAATATAAAGAATTTATACAACCCAACAACTCAATAATCTCATTAAAAATAGGCAAAGGACCTGAATAAACAGTTTTCCAGGAAGACTTGTAGGGCCCAAAGAAAAGATGTTCAAGATTACAAATTATCAGGGAAATGCAAATTATATATTATGTGAGGTATCACCTGACACCTATCACAGCTATCATGAAAAGACAAAGGATAACAAGTGTTGGCAAGGATGTAGAGAAAAATGAACCCTCATGCAGTGTTGATGGAATAAAAACTGGTGTAGCCACCGTGAAAAGCAGTATGAAGGTTCCTGAAAAATTAGAAACAGAATTACCATATGATGCAGTAATTCCACTACTTGGTATTTACCCAAAGATTGCAGCATGATTTACAATAGCAGCATTATTTACAATATGGAAACAACCCAGTGTTTATCTACAGATGAATAAAGAAGTGGTGTGTGTACATAGACACACACACACAACGGTACATTACTCAGCTTTGAAAAAGAATGAGAGGGTGCCTGGGTGGCTAAGTCAGTTAAGCAATGCCTTCAGCTCAGGTCATGATTCTGGGGTCCTCTTGCTCTTCAGGGACTTCTTGAAGGGGCTTCTTGCTCAGCAGGGAGCCTGGTTCTTCCTCTCCTCCCTACTCATGTTCTCTCTCACTGTTTATATTTCTCTCTCACATAAATAAAGGAAATTATTAAAAAAAAAAAAAAAAGAAGAAGAAGATTTTGCCCTTTGCTGCAAAATGGATGGGCCTAGAGGGTGTAATGCTAAGTGATTTAAGTTAGAAAGAAAAGACAAATACCATATGATTTTACTCATATGTGGAATTTCAGAAACAAAATAACAAAAGAAAGGGGGGAAAAGGAGACAAATAGTATTAAGTACAGAGAACAAGCTGGGGACTGCTAGAGGAAGTTGGGTGAGGGGATGGGTAAAATAGATAAATGAGGCTACGAGTATACTTATGGTGATGAGCACTGAGTAATGTATAGAATTCTTGAATTATTATATTGTACAACTGAAACTAATGTAATACTCTATGTTAATTATACTTCAATAAAAAGTTTAAATAAAGTTCTATGGAGCCTGATATTTTGAAATAGAGGGATGGAACTCACAATTACAATAGTACCTATCTCTTCTTCAAGATCTTCTTCAACTATCTCTGCAAAATAGTTTGGATATCACTAATTCGTCATTCAATGAGTGAATAAATGATAGCATTAGCATATAAAGATGACAATTCTGGGTGATGAATACTCTCTATTTAAATTAACAGTCAACAGCTTAATTGAAATAGCCATTATCACATCAAAGTAATCAGTAAAAATGGCTTCTGCTTGGTATGACCTGACTGTATTTATTGCAAAATTAATGAGGGCTCTGTAATATACATTATCTATCTATCTATCTATCTATCTATCTATCTATCTATCTATCTTTATAGCCTATGAAATTGTGGCATCAAAATTTACTTTAGAGATTATCTACTGCCATCTTTGTTGTAGATTCACAATATAAAGACTCTCTATTCATTAGTCTCTGTCACTTTACATCAAAGTTGTAGAAATATTCATAATTTTCTATTGAATTACACTGCCCTTCCTCCAGGACATCAGGAAGAGAATTTTAAAGGAGAATTTAAATGTTATATCAATCAATTTTTGGAAGTAGGAAAAAGAAAATGTGACACTTCCAAATTTTTGAAGACCTTTTTTTTTTTTATGACACGTGGTGATATGGATACAATTTGATGTCCCAACATGTTACCCATAAAGACAGCCAATTTTATTTGTCCTTTGAACTGTCTTCCTTTAAGGAGGAAGAGAAACTAGCATATATTAACTGCCTGCTATAATAATATACTAGGTATCCTACAAATATTCTCATTTTATCTTCACAGCAACTCAATGACATAAATATTTCATGGAATTCTCAGATGATAAAACTGAAGCTCAAAGAGACAAAAGTCATAAACTAAACAGTGGCAGAACTAGAATTTAGTATCTGATGTGCTTTACTTTAAAATTCATACTTTTTGTAAAAGACATAGAGTGGCTGAATGAATAAAAACAGAAGACTCATCTATATAAAGCCTACGAGACATTTACTTTAGATGTTAGTACACACAGACTGACAATGAAGGGATGGAAAAAGATATTCCATGCAAATGAAAACCAAAACAAAGCTGTAGTACTTATACTTGTGTAAGATTAAAACAGATTTCAAAATAAAGACTGTACTAAAAAAAAGGGGCATTACATAATTTTAAAGGTGTAAATCAAACAAAAAGATAAACAATTGAATATATTTATGTATCCAACCTAAATATGTAAAGCAAATATTAATAGATCTAAAGGGGGAAAATGACAGCAATAAAATAATACAGGACTTTAATGTGCCCCACTTACATCAATGGATAGATCATCTAGGCAGAAAATCAATAAAGAAACATTGGTCTTAGACAACACATTACACTAAATGGACTTAAAAGATATTTGTAGAACATTCCATCTAAAAGCAACAATACATGTTTTTCTCAAGTGCACATGGAATTCTCCCAAGATAGGTCATATGTTAGGCCACAACACATGTCTTAATAAATTTGAAAGGACAGAAAACATATGAAGCATTTTTCCATACATACAAAGTATGAAACTAGAAATCAATTATTTGTATCACTGAAATAAATCCCACTTGATAATAATTTATCTTTTTTAACATATTGTTGAATTTGATTTGCTAATATTTTGAGGATTTTTGCATCTATGTTCATTAGGGATACTGAGCTGTAATTTTCATTCTTTTTGGCATATTTTACTGGTTGTGGTATCAGGGTAGTAACAGCCTTGTAAATTGAGTTTAGAAGAGTCCCCTCCTCATCTAGTTTGTTGTTGTTGTTGTTTGTTTTGATTTGTTTTTGGAAGAGTTTGAAATGGAATGGTATAAACTATCTTTGAATTTTCATAGAATTCACCAGTGCAACCATCTGGTCCTGAAATCTGTTTGTTGGGAGGTTTTAGATTACTAATTCAATCTTATTATAGTAATTGATCTATTCAGATTTCTATTTCATCAGGATTCAGTCTTGGTAGGTTGTATGTGTCTAGGAATTTTCCATTTCTTCTAGGTTGTCCAATATTTTAGTGCATAACTATTCAAAGTAGTCTTTTATGGTCCTTTGGACTTATTTGTTATCAATTATAATATCTCCTCTTTCATTTCTGATTGTATTTGAGACTTTTTTTGTGTGAATATAGATAAATGTATGGGAATTTTCTTTATCTTGTCAATGAACCAGCTCTTAGTTTCATTGATTCTTTTCAATTGTCTTTTAATCTTTATTTCAGCTATGACTTTTGTTATTTCCTTCCTTCTACTACATCTTTTATTCAATAGTATTAGAGGATCTAACCAGAACTGTCAGGCAAGAAAGAGAAATAAAAAGGCATCCAAATCTGAAAGGAAGAAGTAAAACTGTAACCATTTGCAGATGGCACAATATTATATACAGAAAGTCCTAAAGACCACTTCAAAAACTGTTAAAATAAAGAAATTAAATTAAATTGCAAGTAACAAAATCAATACACAAAAACATCTTGTGCTTTTATATACTAATAATGAATTATCAGAAAGAGAATAAAACAATCTCATTTATAATTACATTATAAAGAATAAAATACCTGAACAAATTAAAGCAAGGAAGAAAAAGGCCTGTATATTGAAAACGTTAAGACTTTGATAAAGGAAATGGAAGAACACACAAATAAAAGATATCCCATTTTCATAGGACAAAATTAATATTATTAAAATGTCCACATCTCACTAAGCAATCTACAGACTCACTGCAATCCCTATTAAAATTCCAATGGCATTTTTCATAGAACTAAAACAAACAACCTTAAAACTTGTATGGAATCATAAAAGACAGACTAGCCAAAGCCATCTTGAGAAAGAAGAACAAAGCTAGAGGTATCGTGCTCCCTGATTTCAAACTATATCACAAAGCTTTGGCAATTAAAACAACATCATATTGGCATAAAAATAGACAATTGAAAAGAGTAATGAGGAAAGGGCAGTCTCTTCAATAATGGTTTTGGGAAAATTGGACAACCACACACAAAAGAATGAAACTGGATTTCTATTTTGTACCATACACAAAAATTAACCCTAAAAGAATCAGACTTGAACATAAGACCTAAATCATTAAACTCCTAGAAGAAAAAAAAAAACATGCAGTAAGCATCATGACATAGGTCTTGACAATGATTTCTTTGAATGTGACATCAAGAGCAAAAGCAACAAAAGCAAAAATAAAAAAGTGGGACTACATAAAACTAAAAAAACTTTCACACAGTCAAAACTATCAACAAAATGAAAAGGCAACCTACTGAATAGGAGAAAATATTTGTAAATCATATATCTGATAAAGGGGCAATTTAACTAAAATACATAAAAACTAATATAACTCAATAACAAAAAGCCACTGAAACAGTCCAATTTTAAAATGGGTAGAAAAATAGACATTTTCCCAAAGAAAACAGGCCATCAGGGAAATTAGGCTTCAGGGAAATTCAAATCAAAACCACAATGATTCTTGCAACCAGCAGGTCTTAAAGCCTGACTTTTAAAGCTCACCAGGCTTAACTGGGATAGAGCTCAGAGTACTGCATTGCTCCTGGAGAGAGGGCAAACAAACAACCTGTGCTGGACAGTGTGGAAATGGTAATCTGGGGAATGGCTGGGGGCACACAATGGGAGTGACACTGTTCAATCTTCTTGGAGTGTGTCCCTGAGAGGCAACATACTTAGAGATGACTCTCCAGGAAGAAAGGAGTTGGCTAGGGCCATTTTCCTCCCCACCCCTCAGAATAAACACAGGGCCATTAGGAGGAAGCTGCACAGCCCTAACACTAGCTGCCTATTTTGCATATACCAAGCCCCACCCTAGCCCACACCCAGGGCCTGGCAGACTGTCCTTCTCAGTCAAGCTTGCCTCCTCAGTCATGGCATGGAGTGTTCTCCCCTAGAACACATAACCCCTGACCATACAATGTTTCCCAACTGGAGAGTTCTGCAGGGCTTCAGTTCTGGTGGAACTCATGTTCAGGTGTCATTGCACAAGCATACCAGAGCACACCTAGTTAAAAATCACCCCATTCAGGCGAGGGACCAAACACTGCCCACAGCAGGCAAAGAGAGCTTCTGCAGATGACTGGCCTGAAGCACAGAGCAGCCAAAACAAAACAGCAGAGGGTACACAGCACACACCAAAGACACTATGAAGCACTAAGTCCTGGACACTTGACATCTTCTTCATAAGGCCATTACTGTCAAGAACAGAAGACAGAATTGGCTTTTCTAAGACAGAGGAGAGGGCAGAGACTTAGACAAAATACCAAGATGGAAGAACTTATCTCTAATGAAAGAAGAAAGTAAGGCTATGGCCAGTGATCTAAGCAAAACTGATATAAGTAATATGCTTGACAGAGAATTTAAAGCAACAACCATAGGAATGTCACCAGGCTTCAGAAAAGAATAGTAGACATCAGTGAGGTTGTAACCACAGACAGAAAAGACTTAGAAAAGAATCAGTCAGAGATGAAGACTGCACTAAATAAGATTGGAAACATACTTGATGCAATAAACAGCAGGCTGGAAGAAGGAAAGGAATAAATTAGTAACCTAGAACACAAAATAATGAAAAATAATGAAGTAAACAAAAGAGAGAAGGAAGAATTATGCAACATGAGAATAGACTTAGGGAATTCAGTGACTCCACCAATCATAATAAACTTCATATCATATGAGTCCCGAAGAGGAGATAGAAATGTGGGCAGAATATTTATTTTGGGAAATAATAGCAGAAACTTCCCTAATCTGGGGAAGGAAGCAGATACCCAGATCCAGGAGGCACAGAGAACACCCACCAAAATCAACAAACCAGGCCAATACTAAGGCATATTATAATTAAATATGCAAAATATGGTGATAAAGAAAAAAATCTTAAAAGCAACAAGACAAAGGAAGTCCTTAACTTACAAGGGAAACCCATAAGGCTAGCTGGAAATTGCTAAAGAGATATTTGGCACTCCAAAAGAGAGTGGCATGAAATATTCAGTAATAAATTGAAAAAAGTCTGCAACCAGAAATACTCTATCCAGCAAGGCTCTCATTCAGAATAGAAGGGGCGATAAAGAGTTTTCCCAGACTAATAAAAAATAAAAGAGTTCATGACTACTAAACCAACCCTGTAAGAAATATAAAAGAGGATGTTTTGAGTGTAAAGGAGAGACTAGAAGTTACAAAGACAAAGGATCAGAGAAAAACTCCCAAAACAATGACAAAACAATAAAATGATAATAAATACATATTTATCGGTAATTACTTTGAGTGCAAATGGATGAAATGCTCCAATCAAAAGACATAGGGTGTCAGATGGATTAAAAAAAAATAAAGCAATTTAAAAAAAGAGATCCATCTATATGCTGCCTATGAGAGACTCATTTAAGACTTAAAGACATCTACAGATTCAAAGTGAAGGAATGAATAAATATGCATCACACAAATGGATGTGAAAAGAAAGCCAGAGTAGTAATATTTATAGCAGACAAATGAGACTTTAAAACAAAGACCATAAAAAGAGACCAAGAAGGTGGTGGGTATTGAGGGCACATATTGCATGGAGCACTGGGTGTGGGGCATAAACAATGAATCTTGGAACACTGAAAAAAAAAATAAATTAAAAATAAAAGAGAGAGAGAGACCAAGAAAGATGCTATATAACCATAAAGGGGACAATTCAACAAGAAGATATAACAATTGGGGCGCCTGGGTGGCTCAGTTGGTTAAGCGACTGCCTTCAGCTCAGGTCATGATCTCGGAGACCCGGGATCAAGTCCCACATCAGGCTCCCTGCTCGACGGGAAGCCTGCTTCTCCCTCTCTGACTCCCCCTGCTTGTGCTCCCTCTCTGGCAGTACTTCTCTCTGTTAAATAAATAAGATCTTAAAAAAAAAAAAAAAGATATAACAATTATAAATATTTAGGCATCCAATATAGGAGCATCCAAATATAAAAAAATAATTGATAACAAACATAAAGGAACTAATTGATAGCACAATAAAATTAGAGGACCTTAACATCCCATTTACATCAATGGACAGATCATCTAAATAGAAAGTAAACAAGGAAACAATGGCTTTGGATGACACACTGGACCATATGGACTTAACACATACTCAGTATATTCCATCATAAAAGAGCAGAATACACATTCTTTTTAAAGTGGCCATGAAACATTCTCCAGAATAGAACACATATTGGGTCACACATCAGGCCTCAACAAATACAAAAAGAATAACATCATACCACACAACTTTTCTGACCATAACACTATGAAACTAGAAATCAACCACAAGGAAAGATCACAAATACATGGAAGCTAAACAACATGCTACTAAACAATGAATAGGTCAGCCAGGAAATCAAAGAAGAAAAAAAATACATAGAAACAAATAAAAATGAAAATACAACAGTCCAAAACCTTTGGGTTGCAGCAAAAGCAATCCTAAGAGGGAACTATTTAGCAATACAGGCCTACCTCAAGAAACAAGAAAAATCTCAAATAAGCAACCTAACCTTATACCTAAAGGAGCCAGAAAAAGAACAACAAACAAAGCCTAAAGCCAGAAGAAGAAAGGAAATAAGAAAGATTAGAACAGAAATAAAATAGTAACTAGATAAAGAAAAATAGAACAGATCAATTAAACCAGAAGCTGGTTCTTTGTAAAGATTAAAAAAATTGAAAACCTCTAGCCAAACTTATCAAAGAGAGAAAGAACCCAAATAAATAAAATCACAAATAAGAGCAGAGAAAAGCAACCAATACTACAGAAATACAATTATAAGAGAATATTATGAAGAACTATATGCCAACAAATTGGACAACCTGAAAGAAATGGATAAAGTTCTAGAGACATATAAACTACCAAAACTGAAACAGGAAGAAATATTAAACCTGAACAGACCTACAACCAGCAAAGAAATTGAATCAGTAATCAAACCCAACAAACAATAGTCCAGGAACAGATGACTTCACAGGTGAATTCTACTAAACATTTAGTGTAAATACCCATTGTTCTCAAACTATTCCAAAAAATAGAGAGGGAAGGAAAAATTCCAAATTTATCTATGAAGGCCAGCATTTCCATGATACAAAACCTAAAAGACTCCACTAAAAAAGAGAACGATAGGCCAATATCCCTGATGAACATGGATGCAAAAATTCTCAATAAAATACCAGCAAATAAAATACAACAGTACAATAAAAGAATCATTTACCACGATCAAGTGGGATTTATTCCTGGGCTTTAGGGGTTGTCCTATTCACAAATCAATCAATGTGATATATACCACATTAATAAAAGTATAAGAACCATATGATCTCAACAGATATAGAAAAAGCATTTGATGAAGTACAGCAAGCATTCATGATAAGAACCTTCAACAAAGTAGGTTTAGAGAGAAAATACCTCAACATAGTAAAGGCCATATCTGAAAAACTGACTGATAATATCATCCCCCCAAAACTGAGAGCTTTTCCTCTATGGTTAGGAACAAGACAAGCATGTCCAGTCTCACCACTGTTATTTAACATAGTACTGGAAATCCTAACCACAGCAATCAGACAACACAAAGAAATAAAAGGCATCCAAATCAACAAGGAAGAAGTCAAACTTTCACTATTTGCAGATGACATGATACTCTATGTAGAAAACTTGAAAGACTACACCAAAAACATGGCTAGAACTGATACATGAATTAAGTAAAGTTGCAGGATACAAAAATAAACGTACAGAAATATGTTGCATTTCTATGCACAAATAATGAAGGAACAGAAAAAGAAATTAAGGAATCAATTCCATTTACAATTGCACCAAAAACAATAAGATACCTAAGAATAAGCCTAACTATAGAAGTAAAAGACCTGGGATGCCTGGGTGTCTCAGTTGGTTAAGCGACTGCCTTCGGCTCAGGTCATGATCCTGGAGTCCCAGGATCAAGCCCTGCATTGAGCTCCCTGCTCAGCAGGAAGCCTGCTTCTTTCCCTCTCACTCTCCCTGCTTGTTGTGTTTCTCTCTGTCAAATAAATAAAGATAGATAGATGATAGAGAGAGAGAGAAAGAAAGAAAGAAAGAAAGAAAGAAAGAAAGAAAGAAAGAAAGAAAGAAAGAAAGAAAGAAATTAATTCCATGTTCATGGATTGGAAGAATAAATATTGTTAAAATATCTACAGTATCCAAAGCACCCGACACATAGAGTGCAATCCTTATCAAAATACCACCAGCATTTTTCACAGAGCTAGAACAAAACAATTCTAAAATTTGTATGGAAACACAAAAGACGCCCAATAACCAAAATAATCTTGAAAAAGAAAAATAAAGCTGGAGGCATCACAATTCCAGACTTCAAGTTATATTACAAAGCTGTAGTGATCAAAACAGGATGGTACTGGCACAAAAATAGACACATGGATCAATAGATCAGACTAGAAAACCCAAAAACAAACATACAACTGTATGGTCAATTAATCTTCAACAAAGCAGGAATGAATATCCAATGGGAAAAAAGACAGTATCTTCAACAAATGGGGTTGGGAAAACTTGACAGCAACATGCAAAAAAATGAAGCTGGACCACTTCTTATATCATACACAAAAATAAATTCCAAGTGGATTAAAGAGCTGAATGTGAGACAAATTCCTCAGAGTCCTAGAGGAGAAAACAGGTAGCAACCTCTTTGACATCAATCATAGTAACTTCTTTCCAAGTATGTTTCCCAAGGCAAGGGAAACAAAAGCAAAAATAAACTATTGGGACGTTATCAAAATAAAAAGCTCCGTACAACAAAGGAAACAATAAGCAAAACTAAAAGAGAACTTATAGAATAGGAGAAGATATTTGTAAATGACATTTCCAATAAAAAGTTAGTATCCAAAATATATTAAGAACTTAGAAAACTCAACACCCAAAAAACAAATAATCCAGTTAAAAAAATGGGTAGAAGACATGAATAAATGTTTTTCCAAGAAAGCTGTGCATCAAATGGCCACCAGATACATGAAAAGATGCTCAATATCATTTGGCATCAGGGAAATACAAATTAAAACTATAAAAAGATATCACCTCACACCTGTCAAAAGGGCTGAAATTAATAACATAGGAAACAAGAGATTTTGGTGAGGAGTGGGAAAAGGTGATCCTGCTTGCACTGTTGGTAGGAATGCAAATTGTTGCAGCCACTGTGGAAAACAGTATCAAGGGTACTCAAAAAGTTAAGAATAGAAGTACCTTATGATCCAGCCATATCGTAAAAACCTTACGATATGAGATATTTACCCAAAGAATACAAAAATACTAATTCAACAGGATACCTGTTCCCCAATGCTTATAGTTTATAGTAGCTTTATAATAGCAAAATTAGGGAAAGAGTCCAAGTGTCCATCAACTGACAAATTGATCAAGAAGGTGTAGTATGTGTATGTATATATTGCATGTATAATATATTTGTATATAATGGAATATTAACCATAAAAATGAAATTTTGCAAAGATGGATGGAGCTAGGATTATTATGCTAAGAGAAATATGTCAGTCAGAGAAAGACAAATACCATATGATTTCATTCATATGTGGAATTTAAGAAACAAAACAAATGAGCAAAGGGAAAAAGAGAGAGAGAAAGAGAGAGAGAGACAGAGAGAGAGACAGAGAGAGAAAAGAAGGAAAAAAAAAGAGAGAGAGAAAGAGTAAAGAAATGGACTCTTAACTATAGAGAACTGATGTTCACCAGAGGAGGGGGATAGGTTAAATAGGTGATGGGGATTAAGGATGGACTAGCTATGATGAGCACCTGGTATTGTTTATGCAAGTGTTGAATCTCTAAATTCTGCAGTGTGTGTTAACTAATTCTGAAATTAATATTACACTGTATGTTAACTAACTGGAATTTAAAGAAAAACTTAAAAAGAACCCACAATGAGGGTGCTTCAAACCTATTGGAATGGCTATTATCAAAAAGACTAGAAATATGCTTTGGCAAGGATGTGGAAAAAAGGAACCCTTGAGCACTGTTGATAGGAATGTTAATTGAAGCAACCACTATTGAAAACAGTAAGGGGAAAAAAAAAAAAAAAGAAAACAGTAAGGGGTAAATTTCCAAAAAAAAAAATAATTGAAAACGAGCGAGGCAGCAAGATGGACGCGGGATTCCGTGGAACAAGTGCAGAACAGGATAATCGGTTCAGCAACAAACAGAAGAAGCTACTGAAGCAGATGAAATTTGCAGAATGCCTAGAAAAAAAAGGTGGACATAAGCAAAGTAAATTTGGAGGTTATAAAGCCTTGGATAACTAAACGAGTAACGGAAATCCTTGGGTTTGAAGATGATGTTGTGATTGAGTTTATATTCAACTAGCTGGAAGTGAAGAATCCAGACTCCAAAATGATGCAAATAAACCTGACTGGGTTTTTGAATGGAAAAAATGCTAGAGAATTTATGGGAGAACTGTGGCCCCTGCTCTTAAGTGCACAGGAAAACATCGCTGGAATCCCGTCTGCTTTTCTAGAACTGAAGAAAGAAGAAATAAAACAGAGACAAATTGAACAAGAAAAGTTGGCATCTGTGAAAAAGCAAGATGAAGACAAGGATAAGAGGGATAAGGAAGAAAAAGAAAGTAGCAGAGAAAAAAGGGAGAGGTCTCGAAGCCCGAGAAGATGCAAATCCAGATCTCCTTCCCCTAGAAGACGATCTTCTCGTGTCAGGAGAAAGAGAAAGCGCAGTCATTCTCGATCTCCCCGACACAGAACCAAGAGCCGGAGTCCTTCCCCTGCTCCAGAAAAGAAGGAAAAAACTCCAGACTTCCCAGAACCATCAGTGAAAGTAAAAGAACCTTCAGTACAAGAGGCCACTTCTACTAGTGACATCCTGAAAGTTCCCAAACCTGAACCTATACCAGAGCCTAAAGAACCTTCTCTGGAGAAAAATTCCAAAAAAGAGAAGGAGAAGGAGAAGACCCGACCAAGATCTCGGTCACGTTCCAAATCAAGATCCCGGACACGGTCTCGCTCTCCTTCTCATACTCGACCTAGACGGTGTCATAGATCCGGATCAAGATCATACTCACCTAGAAGGAGGCCAAGTCCGAGAAAGCGGCCATCTCCTCGAAGAAGAACCCCACCAAGACGAATGCCACCTCCACCCAGGCATAGAAGGAGTAGATCTCCAGTGAGACGAAGAAGGCGTTCATCAGCATCCCTGTCTGGAAGTAGCTCATCATCCTCTTCATCTCGTTCTCGGTCACCACCAAAGAAGCCTCCTAAGAGGACATCTAGCCCCCCTCGAAAAACTCGTAGGTTATCTCCTTCAGCAAGTCCTCCCAGGCGAAGGCATAGGCCATCACCTCCAGCAACTTCACCGCCAAAAACTCGTCATTCCCCAACACCCCAGCAGTCAAACCGTACAAGAAAAAGTCGTGTTGCTGTCTCTCCAGGGAGAACTTCAGGTAAAGTGACAAAACATAAAGGTACTTTGAAAAGAGAGTCCCCTTCACCAGCACCTAAGCCTAGAAAAGTAGAGTTATCTGAATCGGAAGAAGATAAAGGTGGCAAAATGGCTGTGGCGGATTCTGTGCAGCAGAGACGTCAGTACAGACGACAGAACCAGCAGTCTTCATCTGATTCTGGCTCCTCTTCTTCCTCAGAAGATGAGCGACCCAAGAGGTCCCATGTGAAGAATGGTGAGGTAGGCAGGCGGCGGAGACATTCCCCTTCCCGGGGTGCCTCTCCATCACCTGGAAAGCACCAGAAAGAGACTTCCCCTCGGATGCAAATGGGAAAGCGATGGCAATCGCCAGTGACTAAAAGTGGTAGACCGAGGAGGAGTCCCTCCCCACCACCCACCAGAAGACCACGTTCTCCTTCTCCTGCCCCTCCTCCTCGTAGGCACAGGTCTCCCACACCACCACCACGACGAAGGACTCCTTCTCCTCCCCCTCGCCGGTGCTCACCTTCCCCAAGAAGATACTCCCCTCCGATACAGAGGAGATACTCTCCTTCTCCGCCTCCAAAGAGAAGAACAGCTTCTCCTCCTCCACCTCCTAAACGAAGGGCATCACCATCTCCACCACCAAAGCGTCGGGTCTCCCATTCTCCACCTCCCAAACAAAGAAGTTCCCCAGTCACCAAGGGACGTTTGCCTTCATTATCATCAAAGCATAGGAAAGGGTCTTCCCCGAGCCAGTCTACGCGTGAGCCCCGGTCACCACAACCAAACAAAAGGCATTTACCCTCACCACGGCCTCAAGCTCCTCAGACCTCCTCAAGTCCTCCACCTGTTCGGAGAGGAGCATCACCATCACCTCAAAGAAGGCAGTCCCCTTCTCCAAGTACTAGGCCCATTAGGAGAGTCTCCAGGACTCCGGAACCCAAAAAGACAAAAAAGGCTGCCTCACCAAGCCCTCAGTCTGTAAGGAGGGTCTCGTCCTCCCGATCTGTCTCAGGATCTCCTGAGCCAGCAGCTAAAAAACTCCCAGCACCTCTGTCTCCTGTCCAGTCCCAGTCCCCCTCTACCAACTGGTCACCAGCGGTACCGGTCAAAAAGGCTAAAATCCCAACACCAAGCCCATCTCCAGCAAGGAACTCAGATCCAGAAGGAGGTGGAAAGAAGAAGAAGAAAAGGAAGAACAAGAAACACAAAAAAGGATAAGAAGCACAAGAAGCACAAAAAACACAAGAAGGAAAAGGCTGTGGCAGCAGCTGCCACAGCAGCCGTCACCCCTGTGACTCCTGCTGTCCCCACAACCACATCAGCACAGGAGGAAGCAGAGGCAGAGCCCGAACCTAAGAAGGAGACCGAAAGCGAGCCTGAAGACAACCTTGACGACTTAGAAAAGCACCTGCGCGAAAAGGTGCTGAGGTCGATGCGGAAGGCTCAAGTGTCCCCACAGTCTTAGGCGGGAATGTGTGTCACCATGTACATTTTATTGGTTTGTACGCAATTCAATTTCAAAATTGCTAAAATGTGTTTGAGCTTTAGACTATAACATTTGTTGTAATAACTGCTAGGTTGAAGTTTACCATGTAAAAAAAAAAGGGCATGGATTTACATTGCAAAAGGTGTCCACAGTGTATTAGTGACATTCTTTCATTGATGGCTGACATAATTCATTTAGAATGAAATATTTTAAGCCAAAAAAAAGACCCCCTTTTTTAAAAAGGGGGTTTCAATATTGTTGGCATTCTTATGTTTTCTTTTCTTTTAAAGGCCTTGGCTATTCCCAGAGGTTTTCCTTCTCATTTTTTTCTTTATTTTTTTCTCATTTGAGTCTTAGCACCCATTTAAGTTATGATGCTTCCAACCTTGTATGGTTTGCAAGCTTGCCCAGAAATAAGACCACTGTTGAACTACCACAAAAGTATAAATGAATATTTTAATGCCACAATCTTTCCTGTTGCCTGTGGAGTCTCTGCTGAAATGAATCAGGATATGAGCTCTAGGATGAGATGGAAAATGAAAGGACACTGTGGGTTTATATTGATGTGTAACAAGTTGATTTGGAACACTGGAATTTCATTCTATTCTGTTGTGTTTTTTTTGTAAAGGCAATTAACTAGTCCCAGGAAGGATCCTTCAGTTATATAAAAGTTTGTTTTATGAAATGTCATGGCTCCATTCATAATTTTGTCTTGTTCTTCCAATTGGTATATACAACTTTCAGAGCTCTCATATTTGGAAGGCTGGAAGGGCCCAGACTTTGAAATAGTGTCTCGTTTTCACTGTTTTTGTTTTTGTTTTTTTAAACTAAAGCTATATAAAGCTTGTGGATTAAACAGAATAAATTTCTAAATTAAAAAAATAATAATAATTGAAAACTACACTACTATCCACCAATTCTTCTTCTGGGTATTTATCTGCAGAAAATAAAAACACTACTTCAAAAAGATATAGTCATTATTCTAATGAACTATAACAGCATTATTTATAATGGCCAAGAGATGGAAACAACCTAAGTGCCCATCACACACCCACACCCACCCACTCAGAGAGAAATATTACTCAGTCACGTGCAAAAACAAGGATATATCCTGAGGGCATTATGCTAAGTGAAATCTGTCAGACAGAGAAAAACAAATACCATGCAATATCTCATATATGCAATCTAAGTATACATATAGATAGATATAGATATCTAAGCTCATAGTTACAGAAAACCAATTAGTGACTATTAGTGACTGCCAGAAGTATGACATGGCAGGGGAGAAATGGGTGAACTGTTTTCACTTTTCTCTTGTTTAAATAAATAGAACAAAAAAAATTTAAAAAGCTAAAAGAAACTTTGTATCATTTACATTTAAAGGTCATTAACTTTCTGATAAAACATGCACAATTATCCCCTAAATACTAATAAATGTGATCTAGTCTCATTGTTCATAAAAGAAAAAAATCTAAGGGGAAAATATAGGATATATTAGAAACCACATAAATGAAAATATCTTAGATATGATATCACAACTTCTGTAGGTACTTGAAAATATAACTTAATATCCACTGGAGATTATTCTTGTTTCTCTCTGTTACCTCTATCATCACTTTCCAGACAACATAACTAATAGTGTCTTTAGATAATAGGAAACATCATATAAAAGTAATATACTGACAAGCTCGGCATTAACCTAACACTAGAAAGTAAAATCCCTGCATATGCTGAGAAACATAATTCATTTGTTTGTTTGGTGTGTGATCATGATGGTTATTATCTGCCTGGAGCTCAATGAGAATAGTAAAACCTTATTTGTTAATCACATCAAGGTGCTAGTTATTGCTTGATACCAGCTAGAAAATAATGTCTTGAATAAATTAGCCTAGACTTCCCACTTGGTTATAGTATCGATGACAAGATGGCAATATAAGATTACTAAACAACTTGAATTTGAAACCCTAGTTTAAAAATTATTTTGCAAGAAATATTTATGAACCATTTTCCTACATTACTCAGAATGCACAAAGTATATTATCAAAACCAAGACATTTTCCTGAGTACTAATCCATTTCACATATAGCCTATCCTGAAGTCTTCCCAGGCACTCAGTTGAGGGTGCCTTCCCTATGAAACAGTCCCCCATTAGGGAGGGTCACTTCCTGCTCTTGAACACTTATGACCAGTGCTGAGTTTTATCACAACAGGTGCATATGTAAGTTCCACTGACAAGATAGTGTCATATATCTTATACCTCCAGTTCTCTCCAGTTCTCTGACTCAAGATGAGTGCAGTGAGCCATCTTCTGCATTCTACAACCACCTGCTAAGAATTCCTGGAGAAAATAACAAAGGAAGACCTAATTGTGCCATTATCTATTCATCATTATCAATTTCAATATAGCCATAACAATGAGTCCTGTCTGTTTTTCTCATTATTTTAGTCTCTCCTCTGCAAGAACTCTTCCAAACTACCTCTTCTTTCCTCAGATGTCTGAGTTCTCATTTCATCTCACTCTCAGCAGATAATCTTGTCCTGTACCTTACATAGAAATTAGAAAATACAGAAATTTTCTTAAATTGTTGCTATTAAACATAAACCTATCAACATTCTTCTTCTCTTTACCAACTTCATAATAAAAAAGATATGTTTGCCTCCTCCTATCAAAGGTGATGCCTAAATTTTGCACCACATTCTATCTCCACAAGAAACTTGACCCGCATATCCCCTCCTTAACTTTAAACATTCCCAATTTCCACACATAAACAAAAAGCCTCCCTGGGTCCCACACCTTCTTCCAGTCAACATCCCATTTCTCATCAAAATTATATAGTTGTCCATAATGCCTACTATTATCTCCTCGCCATCCTCATTTTCTCCTCAGTTCATGGTAATGCCTTCTGATAGGGCTCTTTTAATGATGAGATGACGTCATCAGGTAAGAAGTACAATAAAAGACAATTATTATTCACCCACTGCTCTTTCAGGAGCATTCAACAGGGTGACCACTCTCCTCTTCAAACACTTTTGGATATAATGATCCATACTGTCTGTATTGTTTCCCTACCTCTCTGAGGCCTCTTTATCCTGTTCTCTTGTTGGTTTTTCTTATGCCACTTGATGAAGCAATGTGAAGTTCCTCTGGGGTTTGTTCTCAGACTTTTTTTGCTACACTCTCTATGAGAAATATTTGTTTCACATGGTTTCACTGACTGCAATTTTTTTTAAAGATTTAATTAATTTATTTGACAGAGACAGATACAGCAAGGGAGGGAACACAAGCAGGGAGAGTGGGAGGAGAAGCAGGCTTCCCACTGAGCAGGGAGTGATGCAGGCCTCAATCCCAGGACCCTGGGATCATGAACCAAGCCAAGTTAAGACACTTAACCACTGAGCCACTCAGGTGCCCCTCACTGACCATAATTTTGCTGCATAAGTCAGAGTACCTAGTTGCAAACAGCTGCATACAAACTAGTTTAAGCAGAAAAGAAATTTATTCATATTAGGAGGATCTTAAGGAGAATTAGGCTGTAAAGTTAATCTTGGAAACAGTACCTATACTAGAAAGATGTGTTACTGAAAATACTATGGCTAACTCGGAAGAATGGGAGGCCTTGCTGCTATGCTTGCCCTACTACACACAGCTTCCTCACATTTCTCACATATATATCCAGGTCTCTCAAAGTTGTGACCAATAAGAAGAACTTAAGTCACCAGTCTGTTCTCATTCAGACTGTAAAGAGTTAACAAATCTTGATAAGAAATGGCATATATGCACTGTAGTTGCTCTTATCTACTTGACATTAATATATCCTTCTTCCTAACATACTCTTTCAAACAGTAACATGCTCCCACCGATCTTATTGTAACTACCTATAAACAAATATATCACCACCTTCTCAAGAAGAAAGGAAACATCTAATCAATCATAGTATCCATGGTAGGACAGTGATTTCCATGACAGTTGGCAGTTGATTTATTTCTTTTACTGAAAAGAGTTCTCAAAAAGGCAAAAAGGTTAGGTGAAATGTCTTAATAGTGAATATGATATTCCATAAAGCCTGTGAATGGTGTTGCTATAGGAAGTAGGATGAGCATGGAGGCAAATATAAATCGAAATTCGGCATTTATCCTTGTCCTACCAAGGACAAACTATTTCTAGTCCATAATGGAAGTAGCCCCATGTAATTAGTTTACTACCAAGAATCAGATACTTTTGATTGGAATATAGAACTATACTGAAGGCTTAGAATTGTTTCCTGCTGTGGGTAAATTCAGTAATAAGCAGTCGTGGTGTCCAACTCAGCCTTGTGGGAAATATACATAAATCTGCTGTCCTTGTCACTATGATCACTTTATTACTGGGTGTACTGGGCAAGTATTAGGGTGCCTGGGAAGGAATCAAACTTGCTTCCATTTATCAGGTCATTTTGTTAAACTGATTACTTAGAGTTTATTCCACATTAAGAATCTTCAAAAGTATTCACTTGGGATGCAATTATTGTCAATCTTTCATCCTTTTGAGTAATGAGTTCCTAAGTCTAATCCCAAATCTTTTCCAAGTTTGTTACATCTGAATGCAGACCACCTGATCAAACTATTGCTCATGAATCAGTATAAGTCTAACCTTCTCTCTCTAGACTAAGCAGAAACCAGAATATGCCCTATGAACTTCTACACTTTGAGAGGATTTTCCTTTTCTAATAACAGTTATGGTCACTCTGCATGGGTTTAATATAACAGCAGTCCAGCTCTGATTAGCGTATCAGGCTGAGTAAACTTAAGTTAAACTCAAATTATTTCCTTCTTGTTTCATTTGTTATAGGACCTCCTCAAGAGTCACACACGTGAGTTGACAAGGAGGCAGAGAAAAGCATTAGGACACAGAGAGTATGAAGCAACAAAAATTCTCTCCTTGACCAAACTGTGGTTGGGTCCTCTGAGCCGCCTTCTTGATGAGGCCTCAATTTTGGTGCCAAAGGCTTCAGACTCTTAGCACAAATTATTTTGTTCACCTATTACATACATATACACACACACACACACACACACACACACACACCCCACATTAAAAGACTTGAACAAGCCCTCACATAATTTCTAACAGCTCAAGGCTGCATCCCTAGGATGACCCTAACCCCCTTAAAGTGGCTGCCTGAAAGGAACATTCAAGGCTGCCAAAGGAAATTTTACCATTTTCTTTCTAGCCAGTACATCATCAAGTAGGCCTCTGACCTTCCTTTCTTAGAGCATTTACTAACAAAGGCTTACATCATGAATTCTTCTTCTGTCCATGTATCTCCTACAACTCAGGATTGTCTTCTCAAGGACCTAAAAACCATTCCTGTGAAATGGTATCATCAGAAAGGATAGTGTTCTCTCTCCCCATTCTGTGGTAGGAAGGAGTCCTACTTCCGTAACTGACAGCTAACAGACACATCTGGCCTAATTATATTTACACTGGCCAACGCTTTGTAATTTTTCATTTCTCTGATTCTGCTCAAACACCTTCCTTCTCCCACCTCACTCTTTCCTTCCTCCCTCTCTCCCCTTCCTTCCTTTCTTCCCCTTTCTCTTTTGCTCTTTCTCTCTTCTCTTCCTTCCTTCCCTTCTCCCTCCCTCCAACCCCTTCCCTCCTTTCCTTCCTCTTTCTCTTTTCTCCCTTTCTCTCTTCTCTGCTTCCTGCCCTTCTCCCTTTCTTCCTTCCTCCCTCCCTTTCTTCCTTCCTTCCCTTCTCCCTTTCTTACTTCCTCTCTTCTTTCTTTCCTTTTCTTTCTTATCTTCTTTCTTCTTTCTTTTTCTTTCTTGGCTGTGTACAGTATACTTTATCGATGGTACATGACAAAGTAGGGCTCCTCAAGCTCTCCCCCTTCTTCAGGGTGTCTAGGATAGAAACTGTGCAGAGGTCTGGAGATTCTCAGTGTGCTGTGGGATGAGTTGGGGTAAGGACTCCCCAGCAGCTGAGGGCCTTGCTGTTCTACTTGCTCTCACAAGGGCTGGCAGTGGAGGGGGATCTTACTCCTTGAAGGCCATAAGGTCCACCACCCAGTTTCTGTAGCCAAATTCATTGTCATACTGGGTAATGAGCTTGACAGAGTGGTCACTGAGAGCCATGCCAAGCCCAGCATTGAAAATAGAAGAGTGAGTGTCACTGTTAAATTTGTAGAAGATGCTTGAGGTCAAACCTATACACATGATTTCTAATTGATGGGTTATTTTGGGGCATAACCAGTTATATAGCTTAAACTAATAGGTAGCACCAAGTTAATGAATGTAAGATCAGGTTGTTTCTGTTTCCTGATGTTCAGTGCCTATCATGATCTTGCCTCTACTAGGAAAACAGGAGATCAGTTCAATCAAAAGGAGAACAGTTACTTGTAAAGTGGTCACAGCTTTATTCCAAAATCTTAGAAACCTGTATTGTGATTCTATTAAAGCTTGACACAAGCTTTGAACTGTGTTTCCCACCACAAGTATGTTGGAAACAACTGAATTAGCTATAATAAGGTCCATTGGAGGGTTGTCCAGCTGAAAATTATTATTATTTTTTTTTTGCTGAGGCTTCCTTAAAGAATGACATCATTTTGAGTAACCTGGCAAATAATCAGGCTAACCAACTTAAAGTGGGGATAATTTTCTCTAATATCCAAAGAAACCCATGGTAGCTCTTTCTTAGAGCTTTCTTAGAGATCTATGGGGCAAAGAACAGCAACTAGCCTTTCACTATGAATAGTATATCTTACCATGTAGTATACCACAGAATATTCAGAAACTCCATAAGGTGGCAGACCTTCATATTTTCATGGGATTTATTGTCCAAACTTCAGCACACATACATGTCTTACTAAAAACATCTAGCAGCCTTGCTTCCTAATTTCTTTCCTCATATTATTAATATACTAAAACTGGATGCTCTGACATTGTGAGATTAAGGTCCCCATAGAATAAATTTTATGGCACAGAATCATAGACATATAATTTTGAGATAAGTGAGTAAAAGTCTACTGTTGTTTTTACCAGGTGGAAGCAAATCATTTTTGTTTTTTCTGGTTGTTAGAATAGAAAAAAGGCTTTGACCACGTCAATAGCTGCATTCCAGAGGCTATTTCAAAGCTGGGTAGATTTCTTCTCAAGATAGACTGAATGTAGAACAGTAGTTGAGATTAGAGGTAACATGTATTTAAATGAAGGAAAGTCTAGTATTACTTTCCAAGGCCTATTTCTTACTGTGCAGGTGATACAAGCTAATGGAATGAGGAAGGGAAAGGCATAACCACCATCCATTGGGACTATGAATCTTTATTATTCCAAGTGAGATAGGAGAACAACTTTCATTTTTATTTTTATTTTTTCATTTTTAATTTAAAAAAACAAAGAAAAGGCCCAGGAACATCTACTTAACCAACCATAATAAAATTTGGTTTATGGGTTATGACTCCAATCTGTGAATCATTCCAGTTACTGATTATAATCATTTCAAGTATCAGTAGGAACTAAAGAAATAGCAACAGGATGTGTGTATAAACCCACTGGGCCTACTTTGAGTACACTCACAGTGAGTCTCCACTGTTATGGACTGAATGTATCCTCTTCCCTAATGTAATGGTATTTGGAGGTGGGACTTTTGGGAGATAATTAGGTCTAGATGAGGTTGTGAGTGTGGGTTGAATCTTTGCTGGAACCTTAATCTTAGATATCATGGTCTCTAGAACTATGAGAAGTAAAGTAAACCTCTCTTTTTTTTTTTAAGATTTTATTTATTGATTTGAGAAGGAGAGAGAGAGAGAGAGAGAGAGAGAGAGAGAGAGAGCAAGTGAGCTAGTGAGCACACAAGCAGGAGGAGTGGCAGAGGGAGAGAGAGAAGCAGGCTTCCCATTAAGCAGCGAGCATGATATGGGGCTCCATCCCAGGATGCTGAGATCATGGCTGGAGCTGATGGCAGATACTTAACTGACTGAGCCACCTAGATGTCCCCAAATAAACCTCTTCTTATTTAATCTACCCTGTCGTTGGTACTTTCTTATAGCAGCCTTAGCTGAGCTGACTAAGACAATTACTAACCACCTGACATTCAATAAGTCCAGCATTGTTAGTGAATTGCAGAAATGGTTTAGGTTCAGAGAGCAGTGTCAACCTAGAATTAGTATACAATACTTAATAAAAATTCTAGGTATTTCTCCTCCGTTAGTATACAGTTGGCCTCATAAATGGTGCAAATCTCTTAGGAGAAAGTAGCAATAGCCAGGATCTATTGACTGCCTAATATGTGCAAGGTACTTTTCTAAGTGCTTTACATATATTAATTTATTTAATCCCCTTATCCAATGATCATATAAACTCCACTGGAATCAGAGAACTCATTTTAAACACAGTGTCTCAAAGGTCTTCAAAGGTCCACCAAGAACAATTATGATTTGCTTTTAAATAACATTGAGTCTCTCCTTGCCAATTATTTCAATTAATAGCTGTATTGCAGTCTTGTGGGTTCCATCAGGAAATCGTTAGGAACTAGAATCACCTATGATATATTCACAAAATTATCGTAATTTTTTAGATTTACCTTCTACTTTATTAACTCAAGGTATTTTATGGCATCCTTACCTAACTCAGCATAGACCAACCTTACGTGTAACTTTCAGCCAAGGAAATGCGAAAGCAATTACAATTTCTGACTGGCTCTAGCTGTTGACTATAGGCAGTAAGGAGCAACAGGAAGGGGAGTGAAAAAAATTGGCTCCCCCTGCAAAGCACTTATCTAAGGGGTCTTGAGGCAAGGCACGAACTGGGACAGAGATTCTGTTTTGTTGCAAAGACACTCCAAGAAGTTAGGGTGTTTAGGGGTTCTCCCAAATGCCTCCTTTTTAACTGGTGTTTTACTCTTTTCCATTCAACATGCTGTTACTAAGAAATCTAACAAAGACATGAGTTCAGCCTAATCTGAAATTCAGCAACCCAGAGAATCAGATAGGATGTTTTATTCTTAGCTATGTCAGTCCTGCTATTGCAACAAATATTTTTGACACAGACATTGAAAATTTCCAATTCTCCTACTCTGTTTTCAGCCAAGAACTTAAAACTTTGATCTTATCAGTTTCTGTTGCTAAGCTCTCCAATGTAACTAGAAGCATCAGCCTTTCTTTTCTTCCTTGTGTTCCCGTCCTTCCTACTCATTCTATAGCAAGAGCTACCTGTTTTTTCAAGATCTTGTCTTCAATATCCATTTTGTTTTAGAGGATGATTTAACTCTTTCACATGCTGTGCCATTAACTACCAGATTTCCCAGTTTTGTACTCTGTCTTCAGTGCCTTTAAACCCAAACAGCATAAACAACCCATTTACACATTTTTATTTCTTTGATGGCTTGTTGCCTTTCCTGGCACCAAATACCATACTGGTCAGGATACTTAATTGCAAGCATTAGAAAATATTCTGACTTAAGGAGAAAATTAATGTTTAAAGGGATATTATGGAGCTTATATAAATTAGAGAAGGGACAGAGGATGATATTCTGAAGACACAAGAACAATGACACCACACCACAGGGGCTGCTTGAAGAAGATATCATGGTCAAGCCACTTGGAACTGATGGTGCTTAGGATCAGATGCCTGATATTCCACCCTCTTCCTTCCCTCAACCATCAGAAAGAATCAAAGTCCTTGTCATTACATGTGCCAGAGTGTGCACTCCTCTTTTTTCATGGTCACTTTTTCCCAATGTTAGATTTCTAATGTACATTTCAAGTGGGTCCAAATAACTGGAGAAACTGAAATCAAAGCCTTCATCTAAAACTGCAAGGAAGTCTGGAATATAATTATTCTGTACTCTGCCTTGGAAAGAATGATTAATAATGTGAAAAATTACCAAAATATAGAAAAAAGATTGGATCACAATAAATGACAAATATCTACTAGGCTGAGCCCTATGTTAAAATCACCAAAAATGATATGCTCAATCAGGTGGTAGCCATTACTTTATTCATAGTATTTTTGGATCTCTTTCTCTTCCTAGATAATAATTTGAAACCACACTTTCCTCCAGCAGAAGTCAAATAACTTATCTTGGCTGATGGAGTGTAAATGGAAGTGACAAGTGTCACTTCAAGACAGAATCTTTTTGAGCTGATAACGCCTTCTACATACTCCCTTGTCCTCCCATGATGGACACAGAAGCCACAAATAGATATGATAGCATCATCACAAAGTAAGGCTTTAGTCATTTCAGGTGTCTGAGTGAATAATCTGAAAAAGCTCTCTTCTTGGCCAGCAATGGACAGGCAGCAAAAACAAAAAATAAAACTTGTTCTAAGTCCCTGAAATTTTGCTGTGACATGCCCATGATGACTGTCAAGAGCCCAGAGCTCTCTTCAGTTGTACGTTTTATATGATACATACCTAACAGCTTGCAAGTCACGACACAGAGCTGTCACAAAAGTACTTCATTCAACATGTTCAAAACTGAACTCATGAACTTTTCTATCAATTATTCTTCCTCCAGCATTTCCTGCCTCAATGACACAAAACCATGTGCTTGCTCAATTTAAAAATATAAGAATCTTCCCTGATTCTTCCCATTTTCTATTACTTATGTTTTATCAATTTCCAAGTACTGTAATTTTCATTTCCTCTATTTCTATAGTTCTGGAACCACTTCCAAAAGCCTAGTCAAATAAATCATCTTTTCTTTATGATTTAATGAAATAGGCTGATACCTATTAATGCATATTTATCACTGCTGTACAACCTAGCATCCGCTATAGCTAATATATTCTTTTGTTTTTAATATATTATTCAATATTTAAAATTTCCTCTTTAAAACCCATCAATTACTTCTCAGTTCTTTTAACATAAACTGAGATTTCTGACTGAGATCTTTAATGTTCTGCCTGATCTAGACTTCTGCTCATCATATTTTCACTCTCTTTTCTAGAAGTGCTGACTGGCATTCAGTTCTTAAGATGTGCTATCCTCTTTCCCACCTCATAGCTTATATTCCTACGATTTCCTCTTTCTGAAGACTTTTCTCCAACTACTCCATTATATCCCTTACTAGTGTGTGACCACCACTATCTTGCAACATCTGCCCACTCTCCTTTCTAATGCCCGTGCATTCCTTATATCTTTGCTGGACACTATTGTCTTAGGAAACATGCCTTTATTCTTTGATCCTTTGGTTACATTCCCCCCAAAAAGTTCATACTTAATGTTTATTCTTGCCCTCCTGTTTTATTACTCATTCGGGGTTTCTTTTACCAAACTAATGTTTAAGTTCCATGATGAAGTCAACATTGGCTTGTCTGCCATTATTTCTTTAATGCCTAACACAATAGAGGTAGGACATGAGTAATATTTTTTCAAATGAAGCTTCAAAGTTGATTAAATGAATGAGTGACTCCTAGATGCTTTCACACCCTTACCATACATCCAGGGGTTTTTTTGTTTGTTTGTTTTTGTTTTTTGGTTGTTCTACCAACTTAAGTCTATGTTTAGCTTTTTTAACTTGGAAAATTTTAAGAAATGCCCTGTGGTTTATTGTTTCTATCACATTATCTGCCCATCTGTTTTTATTTTTTTCATTTGTTCTACTTATATTCAGCTTATTGCTTGCATTGAGAATCATTTTAGTTTCAATCTTCTTAATTATTTGGAAACCAGAGGTTGGTCTGTTTATTTTTCATACCTCATGCTGGCACAGAATGCTGACTTTTTTTTTGGATTCAGGTAGTGCAAAAACTATTAAATGTCCTCTATATCTGGGGAGGTAGAGAAGAAAACCCAAAATTCTGATACTTGCTTTTTTTCCCCCTTCAATTTAAAAGAAAGCCTGTTTTGGAATAAAAATATTTGCAACTTAATCCATGTGAATGTTCTAACCCTTACATACAGAAAGCATTTTAGCAAATCAATCAAATATTAAAGCCTATATTTGGAATAACATCTATTTGAAAATCACTTTGAGTATTTAATATGACTGATAATATCTTGTTAATAAAAACCCCATTTTTAAAAAGGTTTTATTTACTTATTTGACAGAGAGAGAGATCACAAGTAGGCAGAGAGGCAGGCAGAGAGAGACTAGGAAGCAGGCTCCCTACTGAGCAGAGAGCCTGATGCAGGCCTTGATCCCAGGACCCTGAGATCATGACCTGAGCCGAAGGCAGAGGCTTTAACCCACTGAGCCACCCAGGCGCCCAAAATTCCATTGTTTAAATAGACCAGCTGCATAATCTTTTTATATAACAATCTAAGTAATGAGATAGAAAGTAGAACAGACAAATTTTCATGTAGATTATTATGCCTATGTGTCTGAAGCATAATCCATTGATGGGATATAGGAGAGGATATTTAAAAGCCTATTCAAAGAGTAATTTATGAGTCTTTCAGGATATTTGGGCTCCAACTAATAAATCATGAGCCACTGGGGTTTCTTAATGAGCACCATGTTTGGGATAGATAGTAGCCATCTGGCAGGTCCCACAGGTGATTTTTTAAAGTGAATCCAAATTCTCCACAGATCTCCCTTACTTTCCATCACAGTGTTTCTTTGAAGGGTGCATGGGAGTTGTCATAATGTGTTTTCACATACCATGTTGAAAAACTGAGAAAACTGTTATAAAATGCAAATTTAGTGGCATTAGTGGATTTTCTCTTGAAGCTGTCTGGATATTGTTCACAGAAACAAAGCAACAACACGCACTGTAGCAAACAGAAGGAAGAGGTCTTAAAAAGCAATTGCAGTATGGTTTTCTGGCATGTTTTAAAAGGGCACTTTGTGTAATTAAAGAATGATCTGCAATGATTTTTTTTTCTATATGAAGAGAATTTTAGAAGACATAACTTTTGGGGGAAAATATATGATTTGGACAATACTTTGCTCTTTATTGTGGACAGTACAACTTGTCTAGCATCACAGCATCACACCCAGGTCAAAGATGTTTTCAAGGATTTTATTCCAAGTAAAAGGGTTTGCAGCCTGGCAGTTTCCACGGTATTACAGCTATGAACTGAAACCTCTTAAAACCTCTCATCTATTGAAAGAAATTTAAAATCTCACCAGTACATCTGCTTTGCTTATTGTAGTTCACATTCAGGGAAGATCCATTTTGTGCTTCTTCTGTTGGGATATGTCTCACTACCCAGAGATATGAACTCTTCTAGAGAGAGAACATAAATCTCAACATCTTTATTAACCATATATTTCCAATTCTTTGATTCCCGGGGCCTTGCTGACCCCGGAGAGACTGCCTTCCCTTGGCTAGCCAATTCTTAGACAATAAACTACTTGCTTGAGAACACATCTTTTCATATGCAAACCAACTGAAAACCCATACCCCCCACAGCCTCTTTATGGGGCTCTCACAAGGCTCTCCCACTCCAAGCCACATCCACCTGCCCCAATCACCTCAGGGATAGCTACTCTATACCCTAAATCCTGCTGAAATTACCCAAACTAGCCAATCTTAACCTTCTTACTCAGAAATCCTAAACCTTCTTACTCACCCTCTCTTACTATGGAAACCACAGTTAAGATTATTACCCATGTTTTTCCGTATTCCCTCTGCTCCCTTTCTGACCCTGACGCTTTCTCACACAGCCCTCCACAGCATGGTATGTGTTCTGTCCTCCTGGGAACTGTCAATTAAACTATCTTTTTATGAGCAATTTTTCTCAGATGTATTAGCCTCACTATACGCGAATAATAATAAATCCTATGTTTAAAAACAATATCCCAGGTTGCACAATATTCCCAGAGATACTAATGGTCATTCATTTTGGTCTGAGTGAGCATTTCAATTCTGGGTGGTTTGAAAAATGCCTAGAGTTTTCTAAATCAAACTGTGCTCAACCTCCTCAAATTTATACTAGTCATTTTAACTTGGTTAAGGGATGACATTATTTGAGAGAGGTAACACTGTTATCTTCTCTTAGGCATATATCATGAGAAAATCATCTCAATCCAGGCATCTTAGCAGAACAGAGGTGTAGAGAAGAATGGGTTGTAATATGTGGTTTTATGTATGAGTGAGGAAGATGAAAATATCCTGATGTGTGAGCCCTCGGCAGCCACAGGGCTAACCAGAGGCTATAGGAGGTGCCCTTCTGACAGTTTCACAATTTTAAATAAAGCCTAACCCTGGCATTATGTTCTCTCCAGACATTTCCTCATTCACAATTTGGTATTTTCCTAAAATCATTCTTTTTTTTTTTTAAATAAATAGTTTTTTGTTTTGTTTTATTTTATTTTGTTTTGTTTTAAGGATTTAATTTATCTATTTGAAAGAGAGATAGAGAGAACACAAGCAGGGGAAAACACAGAAGGACAGGGAGGGGGCAAGCAGACTTCCTGCTGAGCAGGAAGCCAGAAATGGGGCTTGATCCTAGGACCCTGAGATCATGACCTGACTCAAAGTCAGGCACGTAACTGACTGAGCCACCCATGTGCCCCCAAAACCATCTGTTTTTATTAGAAGAGATCTTTTACAATTGGTTACATTTTGATTTGCTGATCTAGTGTGCCTTACCTTCACTCAAACAGGGAAAAAAAATTTAAGTAAAAATGTCTTATCCATATGAGGCAAAACTTGCATCAGAACTCCGTTCTCAGGTTCAAGGCTCTGGTGATTTGAAACAAGCAGGGAACTCAGTGTTCAAAAGTCTAAATTTAAGAGCTTTCTGGAACTCAGAAGGCAGTAACAAAGGCTCTCGCGCTCATTTCACCGATCTTCAATGAAGAGCTCCTGGTTTGATCAATTTCCCATGAACACATCATAAAGTATATCCTACCTGACCCACATACTCTACTCTCAACAAAATCAGAGTGATCCCATAAATCAAGTCATATCACTCCTCTACTCAGAATTTTCCAGCATCCAGGGCACCTGGGTAGCTCAGTTAGTTAAACATCTGTCTTCAGTTCAGGTCATGATTATGGACTCCTAGAATCAAGTCCCGTATCAGGCTCCCAGCTCAGTGGGGAGCCTGCTTCTCTCTCTCCCTCTGCCTCTCCCTTGCTTGTGCTCTCTTGCTCACTTCTTTCTCAAATAAATAAATAAAATATTAAAAATAAAGAATTCTCCAGTGTCCCATATATACTGGAATAAAAGATAATGTCCTTTAAATCACCTACAAGGTGCTCTACACTCTGGATGCCCATGGTCTGTCTGACCCCATTTCTTTTCACTGTCCTCCCTTCTTCCTTTACTATATATAACCACTTTGTCCTCCTTACTGTTCTAGACTATTCCAGGTATGCCCTTGCCTCAAGTCTTCTCTACTGTTGCTTTCTATATCTGAGCATTCTCTTCTTAAATATCCATTTGTTCCCAGGAAATTGAAATGGTTAGAGACAAACACAACTCCACATTCCTGAAAAACACACAAATGCTGCCTTCTCTGGGAGGCCGGCTCAGGGCACCCTACATTAACTTGCAAGTTTCCCCTTAACAAACACCACCGACTTTCTTCTTTGCTTTATTGTCCCTTGTCTTATGCCCCTATAAAGTATGCTAAACCGGGCCTGACTTATATAGGCTCAGAAATAAGTGTTTAATGGAATAAGTGAAAAACATTGTGACAGATGCTTGAAATACAGTTAGGCGTGAGCAGCTGTTACTATCCTTAAAGAATTCCAAATACAGGTGGGCGGCAGAATAAATAATTAATCTTTTATCTTCAACACACATTTGTAAATCTAAGTTTTTAGAAGAAGGAAGAGTGACCTGTACCAAAGTCATGGTGCTGATGGCATTTAGATCTCCAAAGACTGAAAACAAAATGTCACTATATTTTGGAGGAGGTAGCACCTCCCCTGGCCACTAAAGGATGGCAACGACATGAAACCATTGCAAATATGACAAATGGGCATTCAGATCAGCCAGATATAGCCTCATTTTAAATACAGCAATTCAAAATTCAGGTGGATAAAGATTCCTTTTATAAGAATTCTATAGGGGCGCCTGGGTGGCTCAGTCCTTAAGTGTCTGCCTTTGGAGCAGGTCATGGTCCCAGGGTCCAGGGATTGAGCCCTGCATCGGGCTCTCTCCTTGGTGGGAATCCTACTTCTCCCTCTCCCACTCCCCCTGCTTGTTTCCTCTCTAGCTGTGTTTCTCTTTTAAATAAATAAATAAATAATATATTAAGAAAAAAAAGAATTCAGTAAAAATGCTCTAAATAGTGCTCCTGACTTATTTAAAATATTTAGAGTTGAAATAAAAAATTTAGAACTCTTTGTTCTAGTTTTCATTTCCTAAGTTCCTATCCATGTGTCAGGCACTGTGCTTGGAGCTGGGAGAGATAAAATGATAAAGAGGACTGAATCTCAAATCTATGCAGAGTACACCAGTCCGCTCATGAATAATTTTAATAGAATGAGAAAAGGTCTTATTCCTTAAAACAACCTAATATCATAAACTCATTAAATGACATGCAAATTCTTCATAGAGATACTTGTCACTAATAAGAAGTTTAAGAGAAAGCACAGAAAGTAAAGCATCATCTGGCATTAGAACCACTGTTGGTTTTTTCCAATGCTTAGCCTCAAAGAAACTCTACTTCTCTAACTCAGTCCTCTAACATTAATGACTACCATACCTGTACCTTCTAGGTACACTGAAGTTAATTTCTCCCAAGCATACCAGACCCTGAGTTAATTTAATTTATTACATTATTGGGACCATACTTTCCATGAAATTCCCTTTCCTCCTTCCCTTATTGATCAACTCCCTGCTCATCTTGTATCTCCTATTAACATATTACATCAGTGAATTATTCCCTGAATTCCCCAGCTTGTTGGTCACTCCACTTGCCCATCTGTGCTTTTGTAATTTGTAAATCATTTAACTAGTATTAGTTGAGTACTTTCTCTGTGCTGGACCTGTTTCTAGAGGCTGAGAATGCAAATGTAAAGAAAACAACAAGAAAAATTCCTTCCTGCCTGATATTAAAAATCTGAGAAGTGGATTGTATCATAAAGAAATAAATACATTGTCAAATAGTGATAAATGCTATGAAAAATGCTGTGGTACAATATCATAGACTCTTTCCCTGACTTCCCCATTACCAGAGAAGGGATGGAGTAGTTCAAAAGGACTCTGAGGAAATGGCATTGGAGCAGAGACTTGAAGGGAATGGATCATTTAAAAAAAAAAAAATCTAGTGGAAAATTACTGCAGGCAGAAACACTTGCAAAGGCCCTGAGGCAAGAACATGTTTGGGAGCTCTAAGAGCAAGGAGATTAATGTGTCCTGAACAACGTGAAGGCGGGGAGAGCAGAGGGAGAGTTGAGCCAAATCATGTAGAGTCTTTCAGGTTATGACCTTACTATGATCGGGACTTTGGAATTTATTTTAACATTATGAGAGCCCACAGAAAGTATTGGACACAAAAATAACACGGTCTAATCCTGCAAGTATAATCTGGCCACTGTACAGAATAGATTGTAGGGGTCATGAGTGGAAGCAGCAAGATGAGTTAAGAGAGGGATTAGTACTGCTGAGAGGTAATGGTGGCACTTATTTTATACTTACTTATTTTTTTAATGTAAACTGCTTAAAGAAGGACCTTGATTTATTCATTTTTTATTGTCAGTATCTAGTAAATCCTTTACATACTAGAAGTTCAAAATATACTTAGAGAAGGAAGTGAGGAAGAAAGGAAGGGATGGTTAAAAAAAAGGCAAATAATGGGTTTTAGGATTCTTGAATCTAGTTAAAAGAAACTCAGATGAGAAAGCATTCCTCTTTCCAAACAGCAGTACAAAAAGAAAAGTCCTCATTATTTCTGCAGTGAAAGGGACAATTTTTTTAATATGTAAAAACATTGAAAATGTTAGATCCTACTCATGTCCCAATGCTAACTGAATATGCAATCAGGAGGAAGGCTTTATTCTGCAAAGACTGACCAGTTGGTTTTAAGGAACCAATTATCACAGGAACCAGGGAGGAAAAATGGCTTCTAATTTTTGGAGAAGGGTAATATCATTAATAAGAGAAATAATTATCTCCCCCTTCTCTCTTACTGGGTGGCACTGTGCTCCCTTGGGCTGTCAGAAAGTCCAGGTCGTGGAACAGATGGTCCATTATTGGGGTAGAGTAAAACAAGATGAATATCTCATCTGAAATTAGTTTAACTTGGGAAGAAAATCTTCACTTTCACAGATGTACTTGAAGTTGGCACAAAAACGAGAACATGTTGAATTTAAATCAATTTCTCTGGTCCCTTATGTTTTCTGTTAACTGTTAAAGCATCAGTCAAATGCTTTTCTGCTGTATTTGGCAAAATCAAAATGAAGAATAAACTTTAATCTTAAACATAATTATTAATCATCCAAAAATCATTTTAAGCAAGATGGTGTTTGGTACTTCATTTAACAAACCCAATTCAGGCCCTGCCACAAGAAATCTAACATTGGATAAGTTTCACTCATAAATCAATCTTGGATAGGACAATCAGGAAAAAATGGGCAAGTGTCATGGTGTCTGGGTCACTTGGCTATACTGTAAAATAATAAAATAAAATAAAATAAAATATGTTATTCACCGTGCCTAGAAATGTGGTAAGAACATCCCAATAAGTAATTTCAGATGGCCATAATGTCTCTCAGAAGTTGGGGTTAAAAACACGCCTGCATTCAGACATGGGCTTAAACTGCACGTCCAGAGAGGTCTAAGCATATACTAGACATGCAGGAAATTTCCATTTGGAATACCCTTAATCCCTGGCACCTTATTTCACAGTTTTATTTTTACATTGCCCTGTGGGATCTGTTTTAATTTAGTTGGTAAATGGCAATTTTATTTTTGACTTGTTCAGGTGGAAAACATTGGGCTCTCTAATTCCTATTTATCTCACATACGCCACATGTAATTGATCAATAAATCCTGTCAGCTCTGCTTTAAAAATATATCTAGAATCTTCCTACTTCTCACCCCTCCACTGCCATCATTATCACTCTCCTGGATATGCAGAAGCTTCTTAAGTTGTTTTCCTGCTTCTACCATCGTGCCTAAGCAGCCACAGGGATGCAGTTTAAAACAAGTTGCATTGTATCCCTCCTCCCCTCAAATTTCCCAAAAGGTTTTCTATCAGAGTAAAAGACAAAGTAAAGAGAATATATGGTCCTGTGTAATCTGTGTTTTTACTGACCTCATCTCCTCTGACTTCTCCCTTGTTCACTCTGCATCAGCCATACTGGCCGCTTCATTGTCTCTGGCATAAATCAGATATGCCCTGGCCTCAGGACTTTGCATGTGTTGTTCTTGTTCTGAAGTGTTTGCTCCAGGCATTTGCACGGCCCTCTCCTTTACCTCCTTCAGGATTTTATTGAAACATCATCCTCTCAGTTTGGTCACCCTCTCTAAAATTACAATACAACACCACACATGCTCATCTCTTTTTTGCAGCATTTTCTTCCTACTATTCATTACAGCATAATAGATTGTGCATTTTATATATCTTAATTGCCTCCCCACCCCCAACAAGAATAAAAGCTTCAAGAAGGCAGAGATCTTTCTATGTTTACTATTATACCCCCAGCAACTATACCAGTGTCTGGAACCCATTAAGAATTCAATACGGGCACCTGGGTGGCTCAGTCAGTAGGCGTCTGCCTTTGGCTCAGATCATGATGTCCCTGGAGTCTGTTTCCTCTACTCTCTCTGCCTGCCTCTCTGCCTACTTGTGATCTCTCTCGCTAATAAATAAAATCTTAAAAAAAAAAAAAAAAGAATTCAATAAATATTTGTTGAATGAATCGATCTTTAAATTATTTTGGATTCTCCCTAGCCAAATAAATTTTGTTTATAAATAACAATATGATGGCTTAATTTGGGGTTTTCGCCAGATAGAGCATTTGTGAAAATCCTTGGCCCTCTGTCTTCAACCATAAAATGAAAGTTATAAAAAATATATCAGAAATATGAAAAGTATGAAATCTACCATGAGGAAAAGGAAGCATAATAGGCGGACAGGTTATTAAACCAAGAGGCTTAAGATTCATGAGCCTTTATTATAACTGAGGTAGACCTCAGAAACTAGAATGGAACACTTAAAAGAGGTAAAAACTAAGTTTTTGTCCCACACCTCTATTTCTTCTATATGTTAGACAACTGACACAGTCTCTGTTAGTTTCTTCATCTGTAGTTATAAAGCTAAACTAGCTGACTTCTTAAGCCCTTTTCCTAAGCTCCACTGCCACCATTGCTTTAATTTAGTAAAGATTTTTTTTTTATAACAGAACCAATATGAGGAGGGCTTCACATTAAAAAGGAATTTATGGTAAGAATACTGGGGATTTTACAAAAATTTTTAAATATTGAAGAAGCAACTCTTAAGAAAGGATGAAACTGGACTTTGGGCTTAGAATCGAAAGTCTGAGGTTCTTTCACTAGAGTTCCACCATTAAAGTGAACTCAGTTCACATTCTTGAAGGAAGGAGTGTCTGTCAGATGTTCACCCCAGTCCAAGCAGATATTGCCAGAGAACCAGGATCATGTGGTGAAACTATCGTTCCTGTGGCCCCGTCCTTCTGGATGGGTAGACTGTTCTCAGAGAAAAAGACCAAGGAAGATTTCTACAAAGTGTCTATGGAAACTTTAAATCCCCATGTGTCTAAAACAAGATTTGACATTAGCACCAGTTATGATATTGCACAATGGAGATTAGAGTCAGATGATAACTTTTTGACTCTTTAATCATCAATATTAAGGTCATTAGCTCTTTTCTTTGAATCCTAATGTCAGATTAGTTACTAAGATGATAAGTAATCTTAGATAATCCTCAAACTACTGTTTTATCAATATCCATCTCAGTAACTTTTACAATTTTATAAATTATATAAGTATTTTTGTACTTTTTCCATTTCGCCAACCCAGATCCCACATTAAATAGAATCCTCTTCCAGTTCATCTACCTCTCATGACCCAACCAAGATAAATTTCTTAGACATAAAAAATAGACTTAAGATTATTTTAATACTTTTTTTTGTGTGGTCAATATTTCTTTGTGACTAGCTATTTTTACAAGAGTGATTTTTATATTAACTTTAAAACATTACTGTGATTCCTTGATTCCTTTTGTCTCACTACCTAGCAAGTGCCTTAAAGTTTTATTTTAGGGTTGATCTGAAAAATAATAAAAATATATTTCTAAGTGTATACATGTTCATCTCACATAGGTGAAACCTTATTTAGTTTCTCCCTTAAAACCCAACATAAATAAAGTAAGTTCTATCATTTATTTGACATTTTAAAATATTATCCACTCTTTAAGATAAGTTTCTTTCACTCCTTCATAATACAGTTTGCCAAGCTTATACAGTACTGAGGTGATGTAAAATAGATTTTAAATTACTGTCAATCTTGAATTCTTGTCAATCTTTTGGCAAACTAAGTTCAATTTGTGAAGACAGATTTCTATTCTGATTTCCCCAAACTAGACTTTTGGAGTCTCTGTAGGCTGAGTACTTATTCTGACTTCTAAATTTCTTCTACTGATATTTATTTCTTAGATAACATTGGTAGAAATTAAATGGTTCATTGCTTGGGGAAAATTTTATTCTTTGCTCAATAGTTTATATTTAAAAGATACTTTTTCCTCCCTTGCTTTTCCTTCATCTGATAAGCTTCAGGCAGAATTTGAAGCAGAAATCCAATATATCTCAATGTTACAGTAATAAGATAAAAATGGGCTTTCCACAGAATCTTTCCTTAAAATTTATTGCTCAACAGTGCCCTCTCTTATCCCAATAAGTTTAGTGAGATATATAAGTAGTCTCTTTTCAACAGAAGACTTGAAAAAACTACAATCAACAATACAAGATTTGAGAAACATGTAATTAGATCAGCATGTAAGCTGAACACCAATAATAGGTGTTCAATAGGCAATTATTGCTTCTGAAATAGGAAATGTCAATACACTGTAAGAATGTTTTGACAAGAGAACATGGGTAAGGAATGGTGATAAATTTTGTCATTAAAATTAAAGTCTCCTCCCTCCCCAAACTTCTGTTTTTCACCTTTTAAGACATTTATAGTTGTAATAATTCCATAAAAAATTTAGAAAAATAGTGGACATATTCTAAGAGGCAAGGTAAAATGCACTAGGTTAAGCTAGAGAAGAGCCTGAGGGTTGATTTACTTTCAAACATTTGGAGCACTGTTCTAGGACAGCAGTGATTAGTTGTTCTTCATTGCCACAAAGGCAAACCAAGAAACAAGGTGCTAAAACTCCAATGAAACATGGGAACACATCTCTAGGTGTGTAAGGTAGTGGATCACACCCTTTGATGTACATTAGTTCACCTGAGAGCCTTAAAAAACACCAATGCCCCAGAACAATTAAACTATCTTAAGCATTGGTACTTTAAAAAAAGTTTCTCAGGTGATGTTAATATACAGTTTAGGTTGAGAACACCGATGTGAAGCAACAAGATTCTATGAAATGCACTTCAGTAGAGCATATTAAGATTTGAGCAAGTGAGGTATAGACAAAGAAAACATGCCCATCATTCTCTAAAAATGCTTGTGCTTAAATCCCATACTTTAAGAAGCTTGCACATTTTTTCCTATCTATGATTTCTGAAGGGTAAAGATGCTATTTGGGATCCAGGATTTAGACGTGGAGTTGAGGTAGTGTTCTCTGGTTCCTGTAAGGGGTTACTCATTATAAAAATCAAACCCAGCATCCTAAAGTTAATAGAAACAGGTTACTAAGTAGCTCTGACTCTGCACTCTAAGATTCACCTGCTCCTTAGAGTTGTATCATATTTTACAATAGTCTGGGCCCTAGAAGGACACTGCCCTCATCTCGCCCCCAGCACTTTGGCTTAACTCTGCGTTCTTTACCTTTGGAAGCAAGCTGGAACTCTCAGAAAGTCTAACAGTCCAATAAGAGATAATCTAGAGAGCATAAACCCAGATATGTTGACAAAATTTAAAATTCTATTTGTGTCATAGCCAGCTTATTTGCCAAACCTATTCCAATTCACCCACTGCCTTAAAACAATTATAATTCAGGCCACCAATACAGGCACAAGTGTAAACACCTGAGTAATTTATTTCATTTGCTTTTACTTTACCTATCCTCATATGGTACTTCATAGTCTTGCCAGATAGGTATCTCTTCCTCTTCTCCTTGATATCTTGCTAGTTAAATCCAAGGTTAGAAGATTCAGTGCTATAGTTTTTATGAGAAGAAGAAAAAAGCAGGATGATGACGGGAAGAAGGAGAGAGAGTAAAGAAGTGAAGGAGAAGGAAAAGGAAAAGATGAAGAGAAGAAGGAAAAATGATGAGGAGAAGAAATGGGGTAGTGATCCAACTCCATGTTGTCTGTAGAAACCTACTTTAAGTATAATGAGTCTAATATTTTAACAATAAAGGAACGAGAGAAAGATATACCATACTAACACCAATCAAAAGAAATCTGGAGTAGCAATATGAATTTCAGACAAAAAAGACATCAGAAGGGCACCTGGGTGTCTCAGTAGGTTAAAGCCTCTGCCTTCAGTTTGGGTCATGACCTCAGGGTCCTGGGATCAAGGCCTGCATTGGGCTCTCTGCTCAGCAGGGAGCCTGCTTCCTCCTCTCTCTCTGCCTGCCTCTCTGCCTACTTGTGATCTCAGTCAAATAAATAAATAAAATCTTAAAAAAAAAAAGACATCAGAAGGAAAAGATGGAGAGATAAATAGAAGCCTTATATCATGATAATCAATTATCCAAGAAAACATAAGATTCCTAAATGTGTGTGCATATAACAAAACATAAGAATTCTAAATATGTGTACGTATAACAAAAGAGTGTGAAAATATAAGAGGCAGTTTTTCACTGGTTTCCAAGTTGGTAACATAGATCCTAAACTCACCTCCTCCATAGACAGACCAAATTTACAACTACATAGAGAGCAATTCCTTCTCTCTCTATGGGAGAGGGCTGACTGAACAACATAACAAAAGATAGAGAGACCACATAAAGAATGGAAAGAAAGACAGAGATAGGATAGTGCAGGGAACTCCACTCCATACGCTACAATCTGCAGTGCAAAGGGATAGTACTGAGGGACTGTGAGCAGATTTGTCTGCCCTGCATGCAGCACAGATAAAAAGCCAGGGTTTAAAAAGGTAACTAGAATATAAAGGAGCCAGCCCTAGGACTCTGCCGAATGGTGGGGAAGCTACTGGAAATCTCTCAGGGTCAGAAGGGCTAGTTAGTGCCATGGTTTATGTTCCCCCTCCACCCTGAAGGCATGGATGGGTGCAGGGTCTGGATGCCCTGGCCAGTCTATTGCTTCATGAACACCAGGCCTCTAGCCTACACTAACCCCAGCCATCCTACCAAGGCAGCCCCAGTCACCCCACTAAGGCATCCTCACTATTTGTGCACATTTTGACACACCCCCAGTCAGCCCTCACTTTAGCTCCAGCCATCTCACCAATGTGACACGGATGCTAGCACCCCAGAACACTCCTGGCCAATACCACTTTGGTTCCAGATAGCTTGACCACTTTGGCTCCAGATGGCTTGCTAGGGCACCCATGGCTAAGGGTGTTCTGGGACTTCCTGGCTCCTGTCTGCTTTAGCTTCAGCCACCCCATCAGGGTGGCTTTGCACTGAGTGCTCTGAGAACCCTTGGCCTGTGCCTGCCTTGGTTCTAGTCATGCCAAAGCACTCCTCTGTGGAGCACACTGAGACCCCACACCCACACCTCATCTTGGCTCCAGCTACCCTGCCAGGGTACCTACTGTGATGAACACTCTGGGATTCCCAGGCTTGGACCATGTCAGTTTCAGCTCCCATGTCAGGATACCCTCTACACTGAGAGCATAGGGACTGCCCCAGCCCTCACCCACACTAGTTTTAGCTGTCCTGCCAGGCCACCTTCTGTTCAGAGAGCCCTGGAACCCACTTGCTTGCACTCATTTCAGCTTCAGCTCTTCTGCCAGAGCACTGTCTTCATGCAGAACCCCCAGGACCACTGTGGCCCATGCCACCATAGCTCTGGCTATCTCCCAAAGGCAGCCCCAGTATGGAGTGCCCTAAGACCCTCAGTCCACAGAACCACAGTTTCAACCACCAGACAAAGTCACCAGGCATACATAGCCTACAAAGGGAACAAAAAAGACCATATTTTCAAGTTCAGAAGTAGCTGTTTCTTCTAATTCATAGAAAGAAACACAGAATATCAAGTAAAATAAAGAGATAGAGAAATACTCTCCAAACAAAACAATTAGAAAAACCATCAGATAAAAAACTAAATGCAATAGTGATAAATAGCATGCCATTAGTGTAATGATCATAAAGATGTATACCAGATTGGAGAGAAGAGTGGAAAAACACAGTGAGAACTTCAACAAAGAAATAAAGCATGTAAAAGAGAACCAGAATTGAAGAATATATAACTAAAATGAAAAATACAGTAGACGGAATCAACAGTAGATTAATGGACACAAAAGAATGGATTAGCAATCTGGAAGGCAGGGTAATGGAAAGCACCTTAACTGAATAGCAAAAAAATAAAAAAATAAAAAAAAATAAACGAGATGAATTAAGGTATCTCTTAGACAATATCAAGTGAACAAGCATTGACGTTATAGGGGTAGAAGAAGAAGAAGAGGAAGAGGAAGGAGGAGGAGGAAAGAAAGAGATAAGGGCAGCAAACTTATTTGAGAGAATAATAACTAAAAAATTTTTCTTAACCTAGGGAAGGAAAAAGGTATTCAAGTTCAGGAATCATAGAGAGTGCCAAACAAGATGAACCAAAGGAGGTTCACACCAGGGAACATAATAACTAAAGTGTCAAAGATTAAAGATAAAAAGGGAATTTTAAAAGCAGCAAGAGATAAGCAAAAAGTTACATACAATGGAAACCCCACAGGACTATCAGCTGGTTTTTTTACCAAAAATGTTGCAGGCCAGAAAGGAATAACATGATATATCCAAAGTGCTGAAGGAAAAATAACCTATGATCAAGAATACTCTACATGTCAAGGTTATTGTTTAGAACTAAAGGGGAGTTAAAGAGTTGCCCAGACAAACAAAAATTAAAGGAGTTCATAATCTCAGAACTGACCTTAAAAGAATGTTAAATGGACTTCTTTAAACAGAAAAGGCCTTCATTAGAAGTAAGAAAATTATGAATAAAAAGATGTAAAATATGAGAACATATACATAAAATGTGGAGGGTAGACTAAAAAAGAAGTGATTTTAGAATGTATTTTAACTTAAGTGAACATCAACGTAACATAGACTTCTATATACTTAGGATGTTATATATGAACCTAATGGTAACCACAAACCCATAACTTAAAACAGATACACAAAAAAATAATGAGAAGTCCAAGCATAACAATATAAAAAGTCACCAATCACAAGGAGGGTGTGAGAAAAGAAAGGAACAGAAAAGAACTACAAATAACACAAAAAACAATCTCAAAAATGGCAATAAGCACATATCCACCAATAATTGCTTTAAATGTAAATGGTTTAAATGCTCTAATCAGAAGACAAAGTGAGGGAATGGATTTTTTTCTTAAGATGCATCTCTACGATGCCTACAAAGGACTCATTTCAGATGAAAAGATACACACAGACTCAAAGTGAGAGGATGAAAAAAGACATTTCATGCAAATGGAAGCAAAAAAACCCAAAAAAGCTAAGATAGCAATACTTATATCAGACAAGACAGACTTTAATCTTTAATACAGAGACTGCAACAAGAGACAGACATAACATAATGACAAGAGAATCAATCCAGTAAGAGGATATAATAGTTATAAATATCTATGTACCTAACATAGTGATACCTAAGTACATAAAGCAAATATTAACAGACATAAGGGGATAAATTGACAGTAATATAATAATAGTAAGGGATTTTAACAACCCACTATAGTCAATGGCTAGATCATCTTGGCAGAAAGGCAATAACAACAGTGTCTTTGAACAATACATTAAACCAGATGGACCTTACAGGTACATACAGAGCATTCTATCCAAAAACAACAGAATACACATTCTTTTCAAGCGCACACGGAACATTCTCGAGGATAGGTCACAAAAGAAATCTCAATAAACTCAAGAAGACTGAAATCATATAACACATCTTTTCTGAATTAAACAGTATGGAACTAGAAATCAACCACAAGAAAAAAAAACATAAAAAACATGGAGGCTAAACAACACACTACTAAACTGGGTCAATGAGGAAATTAGAGGGAAATTAAGATACATGTAAACAGGGGCGCCTGGGTGGCTCAGTTGGTTAAGCAACTGCCTCCGGCTCAGGTCATGATCCCAGAGACCCAGGATCGAGTCCCACAAAGGGCTCCCTGCTTGGCAGGGAGCCTGCTTCTCCCTCTCTCACTCCCCCTGCTTGTGTTCCCTCTCTGGCTGTGTTTCTCTCTGTCAAACAAATAAAAATCTTAAAAAAAAAAAAAAA